>JAPMLY010001051.1:0-22500 GCA_026401115.1 Tetraselmis chui | reverse complement strand
CGTTTTCCTGACGTGGTCGTGGGCAGCCTTCCTTTTCACCCTCGTCCTCAGTCCACCTCTCCTTGCCGCCGTGGAGGGTCCTGTCGAAGGTGAGACTATACATACTACTTTCGATTCCACTTGGATGGATATCGGCTCGCGCACTGAGCAACTGATATTTTGAGAGTCTGGACGGCTTCCCCTCACTATCACGTGTAGTTTGCCTCAAGCACATGGCTGCTATTTGTATCAATGGCTATGATTATGTATCGAGTCTGATAACGACGTGACTGCATATATGTGTCTTAAAATGGAAGGTTGTTTTATAAACCCCAGAGAAGCAGCTGCTTTTGGACTCTCGGAATGCTGTCGCGACCCTGGCGACCTGGACGGCAAGCAGTTCGATGTGCGACGAGTGGGACGGTGTTTCTTGCGACAGTGATAGATGGACGCGTCCTTAGGCTGTGAGTGATCACCCTTGTATGTGATGACTTGATGTCATCCAGTCAACCGGTTAATTATTTGTCTACGTAGTGCTTGATCACCTCAACGTCTCATAGCCTTGGCCAATTTTGCGTAGGGCTCGAATATTGTCCGATTTGTCTCTCCGCCACGCCTTGAACGGGCGGCGTTGCTAGTGCAGCCAGTGGCGGTGCTTCGTCCTATCTCCTCGTAATCAATTGTCGATTGCCTCGTCGCTTGGCAGTTATGGATTGACAGGAAGCTTGCCTGAGCAATGGAGCACTTTCACAAGGGTAAAGATGAGAGTGTAAGGTTTATTTCATCGATCGAGCTAAGTGCAGTTAAATGGATATTTATATTGAACATCGCATTACCTCAGTAGGCCACAACCACATGCATTTCGTCCCCGCACTAAGTGGTCGGTAGAGTGTTGATGCATGTGTTGTATAATATGCTGTGGACATATCCCACTGCTGAGTGGGCTCCCAATGCACTATGGCTCGTCAGGTATTTGGATGGCAATCAGCTCACGCGGAGTTTACCGGAGCAATGGAGCGCATTCACTGGGCTAAGCGTAATGTGAGTGAAGTGTTCACACGGCATAGGGGCACAGTGGCCTCCAGTTTGGCAAAGCAGGGTTAATAAGTATTGAAATGCAAAATCGATACCCGCCAGGGCTGCATTCACTTGCGGGTCGTGTCTACACCGAGTGCTCATCACTTGCGATTGCGAATTTCGTCAGACATTTGGATAACAATCTGCTGACGGGGAGTTTGCCGGAGCAGTGGAGCGCTTCAACGAGGCTGAAAGTAATGTGAGTCGTAGAAAGCGGGTCCGAATGGTATGTATGTATTAAGTTCACTCCGCTGCTGTGTCCTGAGCTATGGCTGAGCTGTGGTGAAGCGAAAGGCGATTCGACTGATGATTCGTGGCTGTCTATGATGATAGGCACATTTATGCCAATCAGCTGACGGGTAGCTTGCCGGAGCGGTTGAGCGCCCTCGCTGCGCTCACATACATGTGAGCGATATCATTACGGTAGACCTGCAGTGGGTCGGAGTGTAGTGCTTCGAGTATATCGGGTTGGGCAGTGTCTAATAAATACAATGAAGGAAGGCACTCATTCTCTGCTGTCGAGTCAGGGGTGAGGGGTTGTTCGACTTAATAACGATTTTGAACGGCTACAGGTACACTTATGGAAATCAGCTGACGGGGATCGAGCTTGCCGGAGCAGTGGAGTGCTCTCGCCGGACTGAGAAGTATGTGAGTGAAGACATGTTGTAGGCAGTGGGTCGGTGTGGCTTTGAGTTTTGCCGCCTGGTGGAGTTGGCGTTACATCAAATCGAAGCTGCAGACACGCTGATATCCTTTTAGTTGTGGGGCGAGCAGATGCGTTATGCTAACTCGTGGTGGTGGCTGCCGACGGCTATAATAATAGGCTCATCTATAACAATCAGCGAGATGTGAGTGACGATATTTAAACCAATCTCATATGGATTTGCCGTGTTTGTTTGTCTATGTAGTAAACTGAATCACAACCACTAGCACGGGGCGACTGTTCTTCAGTCTCGGTATACTGCCCTGTGGAGCGCCCTCGCTCGGATGTATAGCATGTGATTGACGATTACTAAACTTACGCCATTTGGAATTGCCGTGTTTGGCTGTCTTGGTAGTAAACCCAACCTCTAGTGGAGGAGCTGACCGGCTGTTCTATATAGACTTTATTATATGCTTCTTTGCCGCACTGAATGGCTGTTCCTCGGCATCGCCACGTCTCTGAGTGGCAATCAGCCCACATGCAGCTTGCCGGAGCGGTGGAGCGCGCTGCCGAGGATGTTTTCAATGTAAGTTGAAACGTGGTAAGTTGACCTAGCTTCTCCCACGTGTCGAAGCTAGGTCTCCCACGTGTCAAAACTAGGTTTCTCCCACTGAAGCTTCTCCCACGTGTCCTGTTGAACCTGGAAAAAAAAATGCCTTAGGTCAAAATGTTTAGTATATATAGTCAGCACAGACTCCAGTGAGGGTGGTGGCGTCGTGCAGGAGACTGCAAGAAAATTAGTTGACGGGCAGCCTCCTAGAGCAGTGGAGCGCCTTGACACGTTTGTCATCGATGTGAGTTCCTTCCAGAGGGGCACACTGATGGGCCTTTATTGGGTCGATAGCAGTGCCATGTGTTGCAGCAGCTAGACTAACAGATGTTTGTCGCGCTTTGCACACTTTATCCACGTCGTGTGACTTTTCCCTGCAACCTCAATTTGCGTTTTGTGATTCGATGCCAACTCGTCTGATGCTGTTGCTCAGTTAATACAGGAATGTGTCCCTCAATCACCTTCAAGGCTCCGTCCCATCAAGCTATCGGTACGCATCTTGACCCTTCTCCCCATGCCCTCGATTCGGTGCTCTCAGCCCAACTAACAATTTGCATATCCTTAACTGTTTACCCGCCACTTTATGTTGTTGCTTGTTGTGTGAGTGTATGATCATAATGTTCGGGTTCCCATTCTGATTATCGCCGTTAGTGCGGGTCACTATCGGGTGAAAGTAGTCAGTAGTATTGCATTCATACACATCCCACCCGTGGGGCATGTACACCGTTGACTTTCACCCCCAGCGACAGCCCTCCACCCCGATTCCCTCCCACCCTCGAGTAACCCGTCACAGCCATGCCTGCCCCAACTCCCACCCCCGATCAAACCACAGCCTCAGAGCCACCAACCTCCACACCTACAGCTACCCCAGAGCTGCCCACCGCCGGCGAGATCGGTGAGTTCATCATTCACGTGTTTTTTGTTTCACTGTCGTCGCAGCTTCACTCGCCTCCTCATCTCACGCCACAGAAGTGGCTTTATTTTTTACAAGAAACTGCTCTGATCCCTATTGCTTTGACCCTTTCTGCTTGACTATAGTAAAGCACCACTTCTGGGCTCAAGAAATCCACAAGTGCGGTTTTAACCAATTATGTTGAATTGCTGTTATGTCTCGTCAATCATTTTGATTCGTTGATGTTGTTATGTCACATAAATGAACATATATGCCTCAGAAAAAGTTAAAGGAAGGAAGGGATGGGGGTTGAAGGCCATGACACACAAAGGATATCTGTTGAATCTGCATAGCGGACCACGTCCTGGATGTGCTCTTGGGGCTGATATGGATAGCGGTTCGAACACAACCAGTTTCTTGGGGCACTCTCAATTGGTGTGCGCAGACAAGCAGCTGCTGTTGAGCTTGGTGTCGGGAGAGACTCGGAGATGGAATTCCAACGGCGGGCCCTTGGCATCATGGACGGCAAGCATGTCGATGTGTAATGATTGGGACGGCATTACCTGCGATAGTTCGGGGCGTGTGTCGGAGATGTGAGTGGTGGCCCTGCCATTTTCTATCGTGTGAATGCATGGCAATCGATATTATTGCGGCACCCTTGAGTGGTTGAGGACTGTGATGCTGACGCAATCTCAACAGCAGCATGTCGATGTTGAAAGATTGCGAGTATGGTTTGAGCAATTCTTAATGCATGGATGGCATATGTTCTGTGGAGGTAGTTTGGGCCATGACGGAGATGACTATGGGGTGGCCCTTACGCCGATTGTTGCATTGGGGTGATGCGTCAGGGAGCTTGCCGGAGCGGTTGAGCGGCCTTGATGGACTGACATGATTGTAAGCGACCCCATAGAGTTACAACTTACTACGCCGCACATGTTTGACCATTATGTTGTTCCTTGGACCACTGCTGCAGTGCAGCCGAGTTGTTGTGCGCAGTTGTCTTATACTGTGTTCTCCTTTTCTTTTTCTGGGAAGACACCTGTCGACGACTCAGATGACGGGAAGTGTACCGAAGCAATGGAGCGTCCTCACGGGGCTAAGTTCACTGTGAGTGATGGTTGGATGGGCGATGGGGCATAGAGGCTTACAGTTGATTTTGATTGCGTGAAAACCGCAAACCTTGGCCGGAGGTACTGAGAGATTGATGTCGAGCTGCAGTGTGGGCTGCTGTACTAAATCTAAACTGCGTATGACACGAGGTCTCTGGAGTATAATGACCTGACGGGGAGTTTACCGGAGCGTTGGAGCACCCTCACAAAGATGGATAACGTGTGAGAGCGCAGTAATACCATGAGGCATATGGGAAGTGCGACACCTATAATTCATTGCCAATGAGGTTGTCGCTGAGTTTGCGTGTGCGGACCTTCTTGTTGAATGGCCGTTGCTATTGCCGCCAGGAGCTTTGGTGCTAATCAACTGAACGGCAGCGTGCCGGAGCAGTGGAGTGCCCTCACTCGGCTGAGAAAAATGTGCGCGGTAGAAATTTCTATGCAGTGGGTCGGGGTGGCATAAAGCATGACCGACTTGATGGCCTCGAAACATGGCTCAAGACAGTTAGAGTCCATTTGCGAGATGTGTGGGGATTGACTGAATGGTGACTTCCAACGGCGCTAGGTACATGAATTACAATCAGCTGACGGGGAGCTTGCCGGAGCAGTGGAGCGTCCTCACTGGGCTGGAGAGGATGTGAGTGATGAAATTGATTAGGCAGTTGGTCGGAGTGGCCTCCAGTTTGGCTGAGTGGGCGATATCTCGGAATCATGAAAATTCGCCCCCAGACACTGCTGTCGAGCTGTGGGGCGAGGGGCTGCTCTTCTAACTGGCTGGTTGTCAATGACAACAAGTGATATTTTAGTGATGCCTCAATTGCATTGGTTTGATTATAGGCAAATTGGGTTGTTGTTGTTGCTCCGTTACAGGGATGTTTCCCTCAATTTCCTTCAAGTCTCGATGCCAACAAGCTATCGGTACTTGACCGGATCGATTTCGCCATATTTTCCATTCTCCTTGCCCAACTTGAAACTCTTGATGTTCCTATTCTGATGTCTATCCGCTCGTGATTTGTGTTGCTTTGTTTGCGAGCCGGTTTTTTTCACCGTCGGAGAACAGTCACACTCACGCACCTTCTCTTTCGGTGCCTCATATGGAAATGCCGTGTTTGTCTGTCTAGGTAGTAAACTGAACCACTACCACTAGCAAGGGGCGACTGTTCTTCAGTCTCGGTATACTGCCCTGCGGAGCGCCCTCGCTCGGATGTATAGCATTTGATTGACGATAATTAAACTTGGGTTATTTGAAATTGCCGTGTTTGCCTGTTTAGGCAGTAAACCCAACCTCTAGTGGAGGAGCTGACCGGCTGTTCTATATAGCCTTTACTATATGCTTCTCTGCTGCACTGAATAGCTGTTCCTCGGCATCGTCAGGTACCTGAGTGGCAATCAGCTCACAGGCAGCTTGCCGGAGCAGTGGAGCGCGCTGCCGAGGATGTTTTCAATGTAAGTTGAAACGTGGTAAGTTGACCTAGCTTCTCCCACGTGTCGAAGCTAGGTCTCCCACGTGTCAAAACTAGGTTTCTCCCACTGAAGCTTCTCCCACATGTCCTGTTGAACCTGGAAAAAAAAATGCCTTAGGTCAAAATGTTTAGTATATATAGACATCACAGACTCAAGGAAGGGTGGTGGCGTCGTGCAGGAGACTGCAAGAAAATGAGCTGACGGGCAGCCTCCTAGAGCAGTGGAGCGCCTTTACACGTTGGTCATCAATGTGAGCTTCTTCCGGAGGGGCACACTGATGGGGCTTTATTGGGTTGATAGCAGTGCCATGTGTTGCAGCAACTAGACTAAGAGATGTTTGTTGCGCTTTGCACACTTTATCCACGTCGTGTGACTTTTCCCTGCAACCTCAATTTGCGTTTTGTGATTCGATGCAAACTCGTCTATTGCTGTTGCTCTGTGAATACAGGAATGTTACCCTCAATCACCTTCAAGGCTCCGTCCCATCAAGCTATCGGTGTGCATCTTGAGCCTTCTCCCCATGCCCTCGATTCAGTGCTCTCAGCCCAACTAACAATTTGCATCTCCGTAAATGTTTACCCGCCACTTTATGCTGTTGCTTATTGTGTGAGTGTATGATCATCATGTTCGGGTTCCCATTCTGATTATCGCCGTTTGTGGGGGTCACTATCGGGTGAAAGCAATACTGCATTCATACTCATCCCACCCGTGGTGCAGGTTCACCGTGGACTTTCACCCCCAGCGGCAGCCCTCCACCCCGGCTCCCACCCTCGAGCCCGTCACAACCATGCCTACCCCAACCCTAATCCTACAGCCGCCAACCCCCACCCCCGATCAAACCACAGCCCCAGAGCCACCAACCTCCATACCTACAGCAACCCCACAGCTGCCCACCGCCGGCGAGATCGGTGAGTTCATCATTCACGTGTTCTTTTTTCACTGTCGTCGCAGCTTCACTCGCCTCCTCATCTCACACCATAGAAGTGGCTTAATTTTGACAAGAAACTGCTCTGATCCCAATTGCTTTGACCCTTTCTGCTTGACTATGTTAAAGCACCACTTCTGGGCTCAAGAAATCCACAAGTGCGGTTTTAACCAATTATGTTGAATTGCTGTTATGTTTCGTCAATCATTTTGATTCGTTGATGCTGTTATGTCACAAAAATGAACATATATACCGTATAAAAAAAATAAAGGAAGGGAGGGATGGGGGTTGAAGGCCATGACACACAAAGGATATCTGTCTAGTCTGCATAGCAGGCCACGTCCTGGATGTGCTCTTAGGGCGACAGCTGATATGGATAGCGGTTCGAACACAACCAGTCTCATGGGGCACTCTCAATTGGTGTGCGCAGACAAACAGTTGCTGTTGAGCTTGGTGTCGGGTGAAACTCGGAGCTGGAATTCCAACGGCGGGCCCTTGGCATCATGGACGGCAAGCAGGTCGTTGTGTACTGATTGGGATGGCATTACTTGCGATAGTTCGGGGCGTGTGTCGGAGATGTGAGTGGTGGCGCTGCCATTTTCTATTGTGTGAATGCATGGCAATCGATTTGATTGCGGCACCCTTGAGTGGTTGAGGACTGTGATGCTGACGCAATCTCAACAGCAGCATGTCGATGTTGAAAGATTGCGAATACATTTGACCTATTCTGAATGCATGGATGGCATGTGTTCTGTGGAGGTAGTTTGGGCCATGACGAAGACGATTATGGGGTGGCCCTTTCGCAGATTGTTGCATTGGGGTGATGCGTCAGGGAGCGTGCCGGAGCGGCTGAGCGGCCTTGATGCACTGACCGGATTGTAAGCGACCCCAGAGAGTTACAACTTACTACGCCGCACATGTTTGACCATTATGTTGTTCCTTGGACCACTGCTGCAGTGCAGCCGAGTTGTTGTGCGCAGTTGTCTTATACTGTGTTCTCCTTTTCTTTTTCTGGGAAGACACCTGTCGACGACTCAGATGACGGGAAGTGTACCGGAGCAATGGAGCGTCCTCACGGGGCTAAGTTCACTGCGAGTGATGGTTGGATGGGCAATGGGGCATAGAGGCTTACAGTTGATTTTGATTGCGTGAAAACCGCAAACCTTGGCCGGAGGTACTGAGAGATTGATGTCGAGCTGCAGTGTGGGCTGCTGTACTAAATCTAAACTGCGTATGACACGAGGTCCGTGGAGTATAATGACCTGACGGGGAGTTTGCCGGAGCGTTGGAACACCTTCACAAAGATGGATAACATGTGAGAGCGCAGTAATACCATAAGACATATGGGAAGTGCGACACCTATAATTCATATTTGCCAATGAGGTTGTCGCCGAGTTTGCGTGTGCGGACCTTCTTGTTGAATGGCCGTTGCTATTGCCGCCAGGAGATTTGGTGCTAATCAACTGAACGGCAGCGTGCCGGAGCAGTGGAGTGCCCTCACTCGGGTGAGAATGATGCGCGCGGTAGAAATTTCTATGCAGTGGGTCGGGGTGGCATAAAGCATGACCGACTTGATGGCCTCGAAACATGGCTCAAGACAGTTAGAGTCCATTTGCGAGATGTGTGGGGATTGACTGAATGGTGACTTCCAACGGCGCTAGGTATATGAATTACAATCAGCTGACGGGGAGCTTACCGGAGCAGTGGAGCGTCCTCACTGGGCTGGAGAGGATGTGAGCTTCAGCATTGAAGTGACATTTCCCCATTATTCTGACTAGCAGCTCGAGGGAGAGAGGGTATTGGAGTCGTTGGACTTTTCACTGATCTCAAGCTACTGTTCGCTGCATCAGGACATTTTATGACAATCAGCTGACGGGAAAGTTGCCGGAGGAATGGAGCGCCCTCATCAGGCTGAAACTTTTGTAAGTGTCAATTTGATTGAGCTGGCGTTGGATCGAAATAGCATCGGGTGTGACTCAATACCTCTGTTGATGGCACTTCGGGACTTCACCAAAATTGATCAGTGGACCGCTGGCACTGAAGCATTGCCGTCCCTGCAAATAGGTACGTTTTTAGCAATCAGCTGACGGGGAGCTTGCCGGAGCAGTGGAGCACCCTCACTGGGATGGAATACATGTGAGTGATGAAATTGATTAGGCAGTTGGTCGGAGTGGCCTCCAGTTTGGCTGAGTGGGCGATATCTCGGAATCATGAAAATTTGCCCCCAGACACTGCTGTCGAGCTGTGGGGCGAGGGGCTGCTCTTCTAACTGGCTGGTTGTCAATGACGACAGATGATATTTTAGTGATGCCTCAATTGCATTGGTTTGGTTATAGCCAAATTGGGCTGTTGCTGTTGCTCTGCTACAGGGATGTTTCCCTCAATTTCCTTCAAGTCTCGATGCCAACAAGCTATCGGTACTTGACCGGAGCGATTTCGCCATATTTTCCATTCTCCCTGCCCAACTTGAAATTCTTGATGTTCCTATTCTGATGTCTATCCGCTCGTGATTTGTGTTGCTTTGTTTGCGAGTCGTTTTTTTTCACCGTCGGAGAACAGTCACCCTCACGCACCTTCTCTTTCGGTGCCTGTGCAGGTACACAGTGCGCTTTCATCCCCAGCGGCAGCTCTCCACGCCCACACCATCACCGTCGTCAGGCCCCAGCGTCCACTTCGAGCTCACTTTAAATCTGGACATCGCCCAGTTTGACGATCCCACCTTTGACAACAGCTTTCGGGCGATCTACATTCTGGATTTAGAACTTTTCATAAACTGTAGCAACTGCAGCGTCATGATCAACTTTATCACAGCCGGCAGCGTGGTGGTGTCGACTTCAGTCAATTACCCCGAGCGAGGCCTCCCCATGGCCGCCGTCGGACCCGCCTCCCTCTCTGAGGCCGTGACCACAGCGACGAGCACAATCTTCTCGGAAACATTCAAGAACATATACGGCACGCCCGTCCTAGCTGGAAAAGTGAAGCTGGAAATGCCTTCCTCGTCTCAGCCCACTCCAACTCCGGCTTTCACAAATATATCAAGTACCCCACCACCGGCGTCACCCTCCACCACCACCACCCCGACTACCCGAACGACAACCTCACCCACCCCCTCCCCAAGCCCTTCCACACGGCCCACTACGTCAACGCCAACCTCCGAGAACTCTACCTTGGCGCCCACCACGGTCGTCCCTCCACTGCCAGGCCCCAGCGTCCACTTCGAGCTCATCATAAACGTGGACATGTCCCAGTTTTACGATCCCGTCTTCAACGACAACTTTCGGGTGATTTACATTCTGGAGCTGCAACTCTTTATCAACTGCAGCAAATGCAAAATCACGATAAACTTCACCACTGCCGGCAGTGTGGTTGTCTCCACCTCTGTGACTTACCCCGACCAAAGTGCCCCCGAGGCCGCCGTCGGACCCACCTCACTTTCTGAGGTGCTGTCCACATCGACAGGCAGCCTGTTCTCTGAGCACTTCAAGGAATTGTACGACACGCCTGTCCTTCGTGGCACTGTGGTTGTGGAGCCGCCCCCTTCACCCCCTCCCCCAACAGTCATCACGCCCCTACCTCCACCAGTTCCCATTGTCACGTCACCCATCCCAACTTCAGCTCCAACTCCCACTCTCCCCAGTCCCCCACCACCACCTGCCTCCACCTCCACTACCTCCCCCACCACCACTCCCGCCACCCCTCCCTCCAATACGCCCGCCCCCCCGACACCTGCGCCCTCGCCCATTATCCAATCAACCACCACCTCGGGCTCCCCATTCCAGCCTCCCTCGCTGACGTCCCCAGCTGCAACCCAGCCGAGTCCTCCGCCATCCCTCTCACCGCCTGAGCCACCGTCCACTCCACCCACTCTAATTAGCCCCGGGGCGGTGGCACATCCGCCGCTGCACAGCCCCCCTCCGTATCTGGAGCCCTTATCGCCACCTCCCCCTCCCTCCACAGCCCGCCCCATTCCCCCACAACCCCCGCCACCGTATGCCCAAGCGCCCACGCTCTCTCTCACTCCAGCGACTACGACAGGCCAGTCACCAAGCGCCCCCTCCACGCCACCACCGCCAACTGCTCCTCCGGCTACAACAGAAGCCCAGGCCAAAGTCCCGATGGGCGTAACGACACCCTCACCGCCTGACACCTCGCCCTCTCCGCCCTCACCTCCCACCACGCCCACCAGTGACACAACTCCCACCCGAACGGCCCTCGCACCAAACCCGTCGTCAGATTGCGCGACAGGGTGCGACTCTGTGTTGATTGGAAACGGGGAGTGCGACCCCGCTTGTGACACTGAGGAGTGCGAATACGACGGCGGAGACTGTGTTGGTAGCCCCCAGCAGACTGGCCAGCCATCATGCGGCGATCCAGGTGCGTCATCTGCTGCACTGCTTGTAGTCTCGTTGAATTCAGTTGCGAAGCTGTTGCGGACTGTCGCATCCTACTACACTTTATCATGTGCAGTCAATGCAAAGGTGTTCAGTGTGCTTGCGTGCTGCTGTCTCGCTCTGCCTTGCTGTGCCCTCAGGTGATGGGGGTGAAGGGGTGGAACCTCGGCCATGCAGCCCGCCAGCTCCCACCTCTCCCGGCCCTACACCACCAAGTCCATCAGACACCTCTTCCCCTGCTGCCCCCTCAAAGACAGTCCCCAAAGAGCTCACCATCGTCTTGACTTTTGAAAGACTCCCGTCTCGTTCCGCACGGCGGTTGATGGCGGAGCAGTCCTTCGACATGCCAGAGGAAAGTCAAGACACCTATCGGAAGGCGGTGGCCGAGTGCTTCAGCCAGCCTTCCAATGAATTGAGCTGGGAAAATGGTGTGGATATCATCGATGTGCGCCACACTACGGGGAAGCCTGTTCTTTCAGTGGATACGGTGGTGCTGATGGATGCAAAGCACCCGGAGCTGCCCAGTCGCAGTGTGGCGACGGACTGTTTGCGTGGCACTCTCGCGAGTGATTCGTACTTCCACGACCTTCTGGACGTTGCATGGAAGGAGACCGACGAGACACTGCTGGGATTCCCGTTCTGGCCCGCGGTGACGGTAATTTGTGCGTTGTCGGTCACGGCTTTGGCTTTGTTTACGGGGGCAGCGTACCTGGTTTGGAGGAGGAGGAGGAGTCGCGCGGTGGTTCAAGGAATTCGAATCTACGAAGAGCGGAACAGTAGCGAAAGCGAGACGATGAGCACGACAGACTCGGCGGCCGCGGAAACCAACTCACCATCTGCGTCACTGGCAGAGAAAGATGCTGATTGGGAAATGCCCCCGCCCATGATGCCGACTGACAGGCACCCGTTTGGGGCATGAGGGTCGCCATCATCACTGCGACAAAGGCAGGTGGCACTCCCCGCAAATCAGTGGGCCCACTGCCGATGCGCGGTGTTTTCGGTTACGAAAGAGTGCCTCGCGCCAACCTTCGTCTGTAGATCATGTTATTTTAACGGAGAAGTTTAATTAATAAAAATGTGTTCACAAAATATATCATCTGTTCGTGTTTGCTTTTGTCTCGGCGCTCTCCTACGCTGTGACATCGCGCGGTACCTATACATAAAGTGCTCCTTTTTATCGTCCGCGGTCACTCGCCGTCTTCGGCTCCGGTGCGTTTTATTTGTACCATCGCCAGCGTGACCCTCCCGGGATCTTTTATTCGTCGCTCGACCCGCCACCGGGTACAACTGCCCGTACCGCCCATATTATCGGCATCCTCGAGATCCTTGGCCGCTGCTTCCGGTATCGCTACAACTTTCGCCCGCGCGTGGTCAACTGGTCATCCCCTTCAGCAAGGCTCAAGGCATCGGCACGCGTCATAGCTATCATTGCACGGGTACTACAACTTCAGTACTGCTCTCAGCCCTCTAGCTAGAGGTTCATTCTAATCGCTACCCGTACTCGGAGCCCGCTATTTGCAAGGTCACCCTTTATCGCTTGGCGCCCCACTACGGGTACGATATAATAGTAACAATCGTTATTGTATCACGGAGTTTCCTTCCGACTCTTGCGGTAGTTGGTACACGGGTACCAAGTAGCTTCTTTGCTCTTTTCTTGAGCATTATCTCCATCGCGGGCTCCAAGGCTCCCCACTACAAGCAACGCGAGGTTAGAGGCGCGACGGACCGGCATCGAGGAGACCACCACGTCGGCGGCGAATCTTCCCTCTAAGGCACGTCACACCGCCACCTCGGGCGACTTCCGGTATAGCCCAAACCACATACCCCCCCCCCCCTTCTTCGACCCCGCGTGCTCTACTTATTTTAGGACGCGACACACGTGCCACCCCGGATGGCCGCCGCGGCGACCCGGCCGGGACATAGTCATCGGCGTCCTCCACCGCCACCTTTAGGCCGGTCGCCCGGCGGCGGGGCCGGGTCGTGCCCTATGGCCCCCGCCCCGGGTGACCTTCCGACATCATCACCTAATGCTCAAGCGCCTTCGCATGCCTTACGACCTGGCAATACTCCGTCGCGGTTTTTACCCCCCGCTTCCAGGATGCGCCCCCCCGCTCCTTTGAGGGGCGTTGGTTGCTCCGCGTCGTTCCCGACCCTTCAAGCACTATGCGCCCATCTATATTCCCCCGCGACTATGTGCACTCTTGCGCCTGACAATTGCCCAATTGTGGATGCCGACCGCCACCTTCTCGCGCCGTGCACTTTTTGCGGACGATACTTTCGAAGCGGTGGCCTTAGTAGACACCGACATTCCAGTTCTCACCGCAATACTACGCCATCCCAATCGCCGGCATGCGGTGCTTCGCTTCCGCGCGGTCGGCCGTCTCCGCCGCATCCCCAGTCCTTGCCCCCCGCCGTCTAATGGTGCCTTGACCATTATGCCACTGGCGGGGAGGACTCTAAAGCCTTCTTCGAGTCCTACCTCCTTTCTTTCCGATCTAGTACGTCCTCGAACGGCGTCCCCCCTTCGGTGGTACGCCTCGTCAAGCCGGTCTTCGAGGAGCTTGTCGGTTGCGTTTTGTCTTTCCGCGGTAGAGCCACCCAAGGGGCTTCCGCGGAAGCGGCTTGGGCGGCGTTGCTTTTATTCCCGCGCTTAGCTTTGCGCCCCATGGCTGATTTCACTTCTGCGGGGCATCTGCCCCCTGACCCGGTCGTTGATTACCGTGACAACCGCTTAGCCCATTGGGCGTCAGGAGATCTCGATACATTGTTTTCCGCCGCTCGCGCCCACGCATCCCTTACCAATGGGCGGGCACCGCCACCTACCTCACTTTCGAGGGCCGGTACCGACCCCATCTCCCCTTCGCAACCCTTTCATAACGGCGTCTCGTCCAAGGTCGCCAACCGGGTGGCTAGTCTAGCTGCGGTTGGGGAGTACCGTCGTGCTATGGAGGCCCTAAGCTCCAACCCCGTTGCAAGTGGTCGCGGGGTGCACGAGGAATTATCACGGTTGCACACACAAGACGATGACGACCCCGTGGACGTGTTGCCGGATCCCTCCTCCCTCCCTCGTATCAAACTCCGTGCTTCGGAAGTTGATATTATGGAGGTCGTTTCTAGATGCCCTCGAAAGTCTAGTCCTCACGTCGACGGTTGGAGGTTTGAAACTCTTCGCGCGTTGGGTTCCCCTTGCACTCTCACCGGTTTAGCCGAAGCCATCGTGAATGCAGAGGTTCCACCCGGCGTTGCCTCATTCCTTGCCTCTGCCACGCTTATCCCGCTAGACAAGCTTGATCCCGAACAACGACGCGCACAAGAGCAAGAACTTTGCGACCAAAAGGGGACGTTGCGCCCGATTGGAATTGGCTCCGTTTTAGTTCGTTTCGCGAATCGCGCGCTTCTCGCCGTAATTGGTGACGAAGTATCTCAATGGTTCGCTGCTCGGCACCAATTTGGGGTCGGCGTCCGCGGCGGGGTTGACATCGTACAGTTTATGGTTCGAGCCGCGCTTGACGCTTCACCGGACTGGGCGGACATGCAAGGCGACGCATCCAACGCATTCACCGAGTTCTTGCGGCACCCCTTGTTTGAGGAGTTGTCAGCAAATCCCGCGCTTCGACCGTTGCTCCGCGTCGCTTCTTTGATGTATGGCTGTCCATCTACCTTGTGCGTTTACGACTCATCAAATGCTCACGGCCCGGCCATGCTCATCCCGAGTACCCGTAGTCCATCAAGGTTGCGTTCTCGGAGCCATGTTCTTCGCAATAGTTGCCTCCCGGGTATACAAACAATTGGCTGCGATTGCCCCGAGCGAATCCGTTGTCTGCGGTTATTCTAATGATGGTCACTTCTTGGGACCCCTTGCGTCTCTCGTGGCTATTGGCGACGCTATGCCGGAGGCGTATGCTAGCGTCGGCCTCACAGTAACCATCCGCAAAAACTGTTTGTATTCCTCTTTGGGTGGCGTTGATGCTTTCGATAACTTACCCAACGGCCACATCATGCGGGGAGTAAATGTCTCCACGGAAGGGAATAAAGTCTTGGGGGGGGCCAATGGGTACATCAAATTTTGCTCGCGACGTGTTTGAAACGGCCTTAAGTAAGTATGAGTCCTCCGGCGAACGTCCAAGGGGTCTAGCGGCTCACCGGCACTCTCACAATGCGCTTCATATCCATCAACATTGCAACCGCAGCTTCGGACACTTTGCCCGTACAGTCCCCCGAGGTCTTGGCAGGGGCGAGGGCTACGGCGACACCGTCGTAACCTTCCTCGAGCGCGCTGACAATGCCACCCTAGATGTGGCGGCTGAGATATTGGGCATTCCCGCAGCTAGCCTACCCCGCAACACTCGCTCCGAGATGTCTCTTCCCATGCGTTTCGGAGGCCTGGGGGTGGGGGACTTGGTTGCCTTGGCGGATGCGGCCCATGTCAGAGCGGCCGGTTTGGCAGTGAGCTCAGCTATCCGTTTCCTTACAGCTCAAGATGCTCGCGTGCGCGGGGATTCCCAAGACGAAGTTCCGATGGAGCCGACCATGTATGGACGGCTAGCGACTGCTATGACCACAGCAGTGTCTAGAAGGCATGGTACACCAAACGGAGACGACGGTGACAACGAACCCATGTGGTCGTTAGAAATCGCTTCGTCGTGGGCGCGCTTAAATGTTACGTGCGGTTCTCACGCTCTCGCCGAGTCTGAACCGTTGATAACCACAGCCTTAGCGATGCTCCCCCCGCAACGTCCAACGGTGGCTCGCGCAGGCTGCGTAGCTGAAGCCCGATCAAACAACAAGAAGATTTCTCGGTCCCTTGATGGCCTACCCTCGTTCGTACCCCTTTCGGCGTTTGCCACGGACATCCTTCCAAAGCTACAAGCCGACATTAGTGAGCGCGTCAACTTGCTTCGCTTCGCGAAGCTCGCTCCCACGCTTTCCAACCGCGGTCGGCCCGAGTCTAGGCGTTTTGTATCTCGTCTCGGCCACGGCGCCCTTGCGTTTTTGGCTTCGGACCCGCCTACTTCCGGTCGCTTGGGTGAGCTCCGTGATAAGTTCCCTGGGCACTACAACGCAGTTTTCCGCGTCGCGGTCTGTCGCATCTTCGGCCTACCCTTATCCCGCATCCTCTCTACTCTACGCTCCCCCACTGCTTGTGCTTTTTGCCATCTCTCGGTTCAAGCTATGCGGGGTGCGTTCTCGTCGGCGGGTGTTGACATGTCGGACGATGCGTGGGCCACTGCTTTTACGGACCATTTGGCTCGATGCGGCGGAGATGCTTCGGTCCACACCGCTCACTCTTGGTTGGTGACGGCCCTTGCCGAAATCATCTCCGAGGTTCGTGGCGCACTCGTGGTTGGCGTCGAGGTTCTCACAGATCCCACAATGTTGGTTCAACTCCCCAACGGCAACGACGGTCTCCCCACGGATATGGGTGTCTTGCACTATCACGGCATCCGAGGCTCAAAACTTGCCCTTGATGCCGTGGTTCTCGGTTTGTTCGGCATGTCTAGCCCCCCGTCATTCGAAGTCGCTCTTCGCCGTGCTGAGAAGACCAGGTTCGAGAAGTACTCGGAGGGGGTGAGGAGTCGGCCCGACATCCGTTTCATTCCCTTTGCTGCCACGGAATTTGGTACTCTCGGCGGCCACGCCACGGCTTTCTTGACGGAGCTAGCCAAGCAGGCAGCCGCATCTAAAGGGATGCATGTGGGCAAGTTGTTGGCCTCCTGGCGTTGAAAGGTATCTCTCGCCGTCTATGTTGCTCACGCGGACAACGTCTTGCGCGGTTTGTCCGCCGTTGCGGACGGGGTGGAGGCCGCTTCTTCCTCGGCGGGGATGCCGTCTCCTGCCACGGCGCAGTTCACCCGCGCCATGGGCCGCAAGCGTCCCCGTGCTTCCTCGAGCGGCGCGTGAGGCGCCGCTTATCGCCTCCACGTGTTGCATTCTCGGCGTGGCATAGGAGTTTTCTTACTTTAATTTGTTTGGTTTGTGCACAATGTAGTGCTTTCCTTTTGCCGTGCTTGTGATTCCGTGATCCGCTTGTCACTCTTGCCCTTTTGTTTCCCCTCCCACTTGCCATGTCCGTGCTCATCTTGTCCGTTGGTTGTTGCCGCATGGCCTTCTGTCGATGCCGTGTACATCTTACCTCTCTTAAAATAAACGATGACTTACAACAATGCAAGCAAACTATTGCCTAACATGTCCGGGTCCTGTCTAATGGCCATCAATACTCTGGCATCAAGAAAACATAAGAGCTTCGATTGGGTCGGTTTCTCTTCGACGAGGCACACATATCGACACATCTACATGCCAAAAAAATGAAAATCATTTAAAACATGTACCGGCTGCCACCGGCTGATGTCTCTAGGTCCTCCCAACTCTACCATCTAGAAGGGAAATTACTAGTTGGGGCTACACCCTCTTCGCCGTAATCCATCCTCTCCGTAGAATGTTGGGGTGTTTGATCCCCCCCCCCCCTCGGTCCTCGGGAGGCAATGTGCGGTTTGTAAGCGGCATCAGGTAAGGACTGTGCGTTTATGTGGGTGGGGGGTTTTGACGGGTTGTCTTGAGTGTTTCAATAACTATGTAAATGAGGAGGAGGTGATGCAGCCACTATTGTAATTGAAATTGAAATTGTTTAGAACACATACCGTATGCGCCAGTTTTTCACCAAAAAGCCGTATAAGCCGGCTGTTGTCTCTTGGCCCTCCCAACTATGCCATGCAGGGAACTTACAAGTCAGGGCTAGACCGTTAACCACCTAAATCCAACCTCTCCAGGGGTGTTCGGGGGATTTACTCCCCCCCGGGGAGTTGTGCAAGACGAGGCGATGGCTGCGTGAATTTAGGGTCGTGCGAGGGGGCAATGTGCGGAGACGCGGCGGGAGGTCGTGCGGGACTTGATGCGGTATATGAGTAGGAGATGATGTAGGCATTGGACAGTGTGTGTGTGTGTGTGGAGTTGTGCAAGGATGCGAGACGTGTCGAGGCGTGCTTTGGAGATGAGTTTGTCAAGAGGGTCTGTGCGGGCGGTGAGAAGGGAGGTGAGACTCGTGATGGGTACGGTGTACTTGTGCGGCTTATGACGATGGGAAGGATGTCTACCACTGTGCCTGGCCAGTGGTTGCGGATGGCGTTTGCAAGGGGTGTGTATTTGGCACGTATGAGGTGAGCTGTTTGGGAGAAGTTATTGTCCGTGCAACACTTCCATTCCCCTATCTGAATATTTTTGATGACCGTTTGTGTTGCCAACGAATCGAGATTCGAGGAGGCGAATAAAGTCGGGTTTGTGTGCGGGGGGTCGTAGCGCGGGGGGGAGAATCTCAGGTGGGAGGATGGCGGGACACGAGGTTAGGGAGTCGGGTGAGAGGCCTTCATCAGCATCAACAAGGCGGGTGGGCATGTGGGGAGGGTGGGGTGGGTGACAGTCATGCGGAATGTGGGCAGGAGAGGGGGAAGGAAATGATTTTATGGGTTTGTTACCGAAGTCTGCAGTGATGGTTTCCCAGCGTCCTCCGTTGTGGCGCTCCAATAGGGAGAGCAGGAGTTGCAGCGCGCTGTTGTGTCGGTCATGTCTTAGGCCAGACATGGAGGGGCAGTTACCGGCCATGTGGCCGTTGCTAGTGAATTGGCCACATAGGGGGCAGCGCAGAATAGGGTTATGAGTGAGTGTTGTGGACTCCCCACATGAATTCTTGTTTGTGTGTGAACTGGATATTTGTGAGTGTTGAGTGTTTTTTGTGGAAAGAGAAATCGGCGCCGTCCTCCGCGGCGCGGACGAGGAGGGCACCGTGTTTGGTTGTTTGCGAGAGGGGTGTGTGTGTTTGTTTGGTGCTGTAGGTGTGTGCGTCAGCTTTGAGGTTGGTGTATTTGTAGGGTATGGGGTCCCCTAGGGTTTGTGGAATGAGGGTGTATGGCCAGGTCCAGTGGCCTATCGTGACCTTTGAACCTGTGGTGTATGTAGTGTCGGGCGGATGTCCATCCGCGACTAGGTTGGCGAGGGTGTCTGCGAGGTCGTTACCTAGTGAGTTGTTGTGTGCTTTAATTTTGCCGAGGTGTGTACGGATGCGTGCATCGCAGCGGGTTTTAAGGGTGTGTGTGATGGAGTGGAGCGTGTCGCTGTGGATGTTGTGTCTGTAAGCGGAAGGGCAGTTTAAGTATCCTTATAAAAGGCGGAGGGAGCACGCACTGTCAGTGAGGAGGTGGGTGCGCCCAAGTTGGAGGGCTATATCTATGCCAGATAATTCAGCGCGATTTATTGTGTGCGAGGGAGGGGTAGAGGTCACCAGGATTTTGATTTTGGTGTCCGAGGCGGGGTGGGTGGCTGCTGCTCCGAGGGAGGACGAGCCTCCTTTTTTCGAGCCGTCTGTGTAGACAAAGTCCTGCCAGTTCCAAGCAAGAGTTCCTCTGGTGGGGGGGGTATGTTAGTTGCATGCGCTCCGGGAGGGGGTATGTGATGGGGTGAGTTGGGTTTGGGGGGAGGTGGTATATGCCTGCTGAGTGGAGTGAGTAGGTGTCGAAGAGGTGAGGAATGAGGAGGAGGGGTGGTGTCGTGGTGATGGCGGGGTTGGGAAGGTGAGTGTCGTAGATAGATTCGAGAGTGTTGTGAAGTGCGGTCATGGCTGTGGGTGACGGCAGGGTGGAGAGTGCGAGGGGGTTGGCGACGAGGTATATGTCAACCATCCATCGTGTGCCGAATGGGGTAGGGGTGGGGTTGCCAGTGTGTTGGTCTGGGGGTAGGAAGGTGTTTGCGTCATTGGGGAGGGTGTAGAGGTGGTGGGTGTATGGGGAGTGGATGTATTTGGAGTGGCGGTAGGGTGTATATTCCCATCGAGGGAGGATGAGGATGGTTGCGCTGGGTGTGTGAGGGGCTGTGAGGTGTGCGATGGTGATAGCGTGTTCCATGGCGCGGCGCATGCATTCGTGGTCGTATTCGGGGTTGGCGATGTTGGTGCCTTGCCATGTGTGTGGGGCATTGCTGCCACTTGATGAGAAGACGATGTTTTCGGGGTAGAGGGAGTGGTATATGATAGAGTGAAGGGATTTATTGAGAGGGTCGGAGTAGAGTTCTGTTTGGATGCGGAATGTGTGGCGGAGAGCTGTGAGTAGGTCTTCTCTAGTGGCCCATCTATTGCGGGTGGTGGTGGCGGGTGTGGGTGAGTGGATTTCTGAGCGGGAACCTAGGCGAGTGAGGAGGTGGCAGACCTCCTCTTCGAACGTGTGTTGCGAGAGGTCGGGGCGGAAGAGTTGGTAGAGGTGGCGAACGCGGGGGCCGTTAAGGGTGGTGACCGCGAGACCGTCGGGAGTGCAGAGTACGGTGGTGTCATGGAGTGATGGGTGTGCGTGGATGGCAAATTTACCGGTAGGGAGCATGCCTAGGTGGGGGTTGATGGGGTCGTGGTTGAATGTGATTAGGGGGTGTGACCAGGGAGGGGGTCCGGGTTATGGCAGAATGGGTGTGGTGGAGGGGACAAAGCCGGAGTTAAATGCGGTGAGGGCGGTGGGGGCGGGGGGGGGTCTCACTGATGGTGTCGTGTAGTTGTAGGCATGGGGCCCAGTGGACCTCGTGGAGGTGGGTGAGGTCGTGTTGTTGGCCGCGAGCACACCACTCGCACTGCCATGTGACGGGTCCCTGAGCTGGGCGGCATTGGGAATGTACGGCAAAGTGCGGGCATGTGCAGCAGGTGAAGGTGGGTTCTATGTGCAGTGGGTCATGGCAGATAGAGCAGGCGGTGGGGGAGGGGTTGGGGTGGCATACCGATGTAGGGGTGGAGGAGATGAGGCGGAAGCCGTCGTCGAGTTGTAACTGGATGTCCCATTCCGTGAGGTGTTCCGGGGCCCATTCAACCATGTACTGCGTTTGGCCGTATTCTGTGTCTTTGTGTTTGGAGATGATGCGCGTGACGTCGCACGGGGGGTAGTGGTGGTCGGAGGGGGTGAGGTATTCTGTGTCTAAGTGTGTGGTGGTTGCAGTGGGGGTGGGGTTGCAGTGTGAGTGGTGCGTGAGGTGTAGATGCCTGATGAGAGGGTGGGGGGGGAGCGAGGGAGGTGTGGGGAGAGGAGGGGAATCCATGTGGGGTGTATAGTGGTTGTGGGGGGTGCTTGTTTGGTAGTTAGGCTTGTGATGGGGAGGCGGTTTGTGGATAGTATCGAGGGGTTCGGTGAGGATTGCGGCGAGGAGGCGGATGGGGACTGAGAGTGGGGTGGTGGACCCCGTGAGTGTGGTGACGGATTTGCAGGATTTGAGGATGAAGGAGGATGAGGTGGCTCTGAGGAAGACTTGTGGCCACGTGGTGATGTTATTTTTCCAGAGGGGGGTGAGGCGGGGGAGGAGGGAGGTGTGTGTGTTGCGGGGAGAGAAGTCGCACTAGGCTTGCTTATATTTGTGAGGGTCGGTGATGTGTGTGGCTTTGTCCCGGAGTGAGGCGAGGAGGGCGTTGTTTTGAGTGGTGAAGTGGGCGCGGAGTGTGGAGGCGATAGGGTTGGTGAGGGAGAGAGGAGGGATGTTGTGGAAGAGGGTGCCCGCATCGCGCTGAGCTCTGACTAAGCACTTGAGTGTGGGTGGGGTGTAACATGTTGACATGATGGATTCGGTGGGCCAGTTGGAGTACGTGGTGGATAAGGTACGGATGTGTGCGCGGGCCATGTGGCCTCTATAGCCTGAGCTGTTCATGATTTTATGTATGTGGCAAACTGTGAGTTGTGCGGCCTGGGCTTTGAGGGAGGGGACGCCGTTGCCGAGGTCTGAGAGAGGGCGATGGAGGGCGGTGCGGGGAAGGTTACGTACCGAGGAGACGGCGGAGCGGAGTGCGCGGCAGATTTGTCCTTCGAGAGTGTCGAGTTGGGAGTCGGCGAAGAGGCCGAGCTGGAGGGTGAAATGTTTTCCGATGAGGAATCAACGGATGACCTTAATTCTGCGGGATTGTGTTAGTGGGGAGGTGGAAAGGGTGGTGATGAGGGATGCAGTGGTACGTTTTAGTTCGTGCCATTGTTTGGTGAAGGTGAGGGAGGTGTTCAGCTCTACCCCTAGGACGCGGTATGTGTCCGTGGGGCCAACGTAGGGAATGGGCCAATGGAGGCCGGGGTGGAGTTGAGGGTGATGAATTGTGTTTGCAGACGGGATGCGAGGAGGGTAGTGTTGGCGAGGGTGAGGGCGTTGCATGTGCGCCAGAGGGCGCCGGTGATGCAGCATTTGCGAATGTTGACGGTCATGCCCGTGTAGGCGCTGAAGAGGGAGAGTTTCCTGAGCTGGATGGTCATGTTGGGGGTCGAGCCCGTGGCGAGGCTGAGGTCGTCAGCGAAGCCGTGTCCTGGGTATGTGGCTGTGGGTTCTGTGGGGTCTACGTTAGTGGCGGGGGGGCCGGGGCGGTAGCCCCGGCTTCCCACCGTGAGCCATCGAAGGAAGGGCTCAAGGAAGAGGGTGT
>JAPMLY010001050.1:107500-151019 GCA_026401115.1 Tetraselmis chui | reverse complement strand
TTTCGTAGACGATAAGAGTAGACACTCAGGGCGTCGTTCCTCAAGTGTAGTCTCCACTGCTGTGCCGTTGATTAGTGTAAAAATTCTGGTTGTACCAAATTGTAAAGAGGCCTGTTCGTCATCAAGCCATGGTAAACCGAGGATTAAATCAGCTGTGCGTAAATCACGTAAGACGTAGAAAGTCCGTTGAAATTCGTGTCGAGCCGGCTCAAAAGTGACGTCACAGACTGTTGTAGAAGTCACTCGTTGTCCGTTAGCGAGTCGAACTGGAGTCTTACTTGCAGACTTCCGAGTCTGTAAAGCAAAGCGTCGTACAAAGTCCTTTGACACAAAATCAAGTGTCGCAGCGCAGTCCAGTAATCCAGAAATTTGGTGTCCGCCATCAGGAGATTTCACAGTCAGCTCAGTTCGAATTAACGGGCGAGCTTCCGTGAGGTCAGTCAGTAGAGCTGTAGCTGGCGAAGAAAATTGTTGCAGCGTAGCGATGGACTGTTCCGCGTCGTCTGAAGGTACAGGTACCGAGTCGGGTTGATAAGGTGCTGTAGGTTCTGGTGAGTCGTTAAACGCACAATCTGCGTCGACTAACCACAACTGTACAGGCCAAGGGGCTGGAGCAACCACCTCCTGTTGTGCTGGGTTTTCCACTGACTGACGAGTAAAAAGTTGTGTCCTCGCTTGGAATTCTTGGTAAAGTTTCCAGTTCTTAGTTACTTGAGTAAATTTCGCCCATTTCGGTAGTACAAAAACAGCCATTGTAGATGTTGGAGATGTTCGACGACAATCCTCAAAATGATGCGCAATCTGCTCAGCTAACTCCAAGGGTGGGTTGATGAACACCCGTTCTCCTGACAAATCTCTGTCTAGAATCGAGTCACTCGGCGAACAGTGAGGTAAGTCACCGTGCGAGTTAAGACCTTCATCATCAGCACATCCCTCCAAAGTGAAGTTGAATCGTGCATGCAGAGGGTCAAAGACTGAGTCAACCAGCTTCCAATCAATTGAACGTATGGTTACAAGTTTACGACTCTGTCTCTGCCTAGTCTGACGACGACGACCTGCTACTTGCGTTACAGGTGTCGCAACTGTAGTCGATGGAGATGCCGAAGGTGTTTCGACGACCTCTGTCGCTAACAGTATCTCAAAATGAACAGTAGATGTAGCCGGCTGCTCCAGTTCATTTGTAGAACAACCTTGCCACCATCATTGCTTCTTAGGTTGCATCGGTGCCTTGCCCTTGAACTCCGGACATTGGAACAAACGGTGTCCCTTCTTGTGGCACTTGAAGCAGAGTCCTTCGTCCATGTGTCGCTTACGTTCCTCAGCTGTCATCGCATTTGCGAGTGTGTTAAAATCTTCGCGGCCAGATGTCTGACCACGTCCACCATTGTTGCCACCACGACCACCATTATTACCACCACCACGTCCACGTCCACGGCCACGACCACGGCCACCTTTGTTACGTTTCTAGACGTTAGCGGCCTCCTCGAGAGGGTCATCAAAGTTGCGCTTGCGTGAAGGCTGGGCAGATGGTCTTGCAGCAGACTTCGTATTGCTGAGTTCCGGCGGGTTTGTCACGACGTCATTCAAAAAGTTTTGCAGCTCCACCAGCGTAGTTTGGTATCCCTTCTGAGCTCGGTGTGACTTAGCCAGGTTCTTGAGCGTTTCGTTCGCTAGGCCATTAATGAAGCGTACACATTGTACATCAGCTGTAAGGTGTTGACGAGACCGACGTAAGTAGTCGTTATACTGCTTAGTGTAGACCGCGTAACTCATCGTGCTGCTCTGCGTAAAGCTTAGCAAAGCGTTAATTGCGTCGTCCTTGATGTTCGGAAGAAACATTGACCTGCGTAACTCCGTAACAAGCTCGTCGTACGTAGATGGAATTGGGGGCTGATTTTTCCGGTTCAACCACCACCCACCCAGGTGTCCAGAAAACTGTGAAGTAACCCAGAACACTGCGTCGTACGAGTCAGCCGTAATCCCAAGCATAACAAAACGCTGAGGCTATACTTCAAGCCGATCCTCCAGTACATGAGGTACAAGACCATTCTGGTACGGTGAAGTAATAGCAGCCTTACGCTGAGTCTCCGTGAGGGTCACAGATAGTCCAGCCAAGTTGTGGGTAGGCATCGGCATTCCCACTCGTAAATCCGTAGGTCCCTCACCAGTCAGTCGATTAATGTGTCCAAGAATCAGCAGCCAGACGGAACCAGAGTCGACCGTTGTAAACCGGCAGTACATGTGGAATTGTTTCGGGATAGACGCGTCATCAAACAGGACTAGAACATGTTGACGTATCGCACGGTAAAAGAGTTCCCATTGAGTCACGTAACCAAAGTGAAGTAACTCACTCTTGTGCTTCTCAGCACGAAGTAACCCCTTCTGTGCGGGCGTGAGTGTCAGATTGTCAATGTTGATGGTTTCCGGGACGACGTAAGTGCCATCCGGATTAACTGTCGACTGTGCTAAAACAGCCTGCTCGACCTGAGCAGGTGTTCGTAAATTGTTCGTAGCAAACAGGACATGAATAGACGCCGAGTACACGTAGACAAGCTGTCGTCCTTGAGGTAGAGTAACAACAACAGGTTCACCACTCAACAACGTCAAATCATCCGGTGTCAAAACAAGACCGGTCTCCTCGTGTAACTCGCGAATAGCAGCGTCGACATGCTCTTCGTTAGGTTAAGACAGAGCCAGCTGGGAACCAAGTTTTAACAGAACGAGGCTCACGCTGAAACACCAACTTCAAGTCCGACGGTTTAGTTCCTCCAACGTGAATTACCAAAACCACGTAATGTCCGGGTCCTAGAGAAGCCATCTCAACTCAATCAAACAACGTCGAGCAGATCAACGAGCAACGAAAGCGTGCGTCGACCAAAGAGCTCCGAAACCAGTGTGGCGGTTAGCCTCTGAAAGCTAAACGCTAGCACAAATCTGTTCTAGTCTGTCTAGTTCTGTTGTTGCAAGATGGCAAATGATGTTGTCGAGAGGCAATTAATGAGAGATGTTTCATTGCTGTACTTAGGCAGTAGATGTTGTAAGTGAACAAAGGAATTGTTAAAAGGTTTTGTCACCTCCCTCTACTGCACTGGGCTTAAATAGGTTTCAGCCCAAACTAGTTACGCCTGCAAGCTTCGCTTACGTGTCAGGCGTTAGTGTTGTTCAACCGTCGTCATCTGTCCTCGAGACGCGGCCTGTCTAGCATTGGGTTTCACGACGCGGCTCCTTCTGCATCGAAGAGCTCGTTCTGGCGCGTCATCTGGCTGGTTAGATTAATTATGCATATCTGTACGTACCGGGAGGTACTGGTCGTACTGTAGCATCAGCACCATTACAATATTGTTGTAGCGACGTACCCACGAGTATACGTCCGTCATGTGGAAAAGCACGAATTGGAATCCGTACCTAGTACCTGTACAATGTCCTGCAATGTACTGTTGCAGGACTGTACTCGTCACATATCTTGCACATGTTCTCACTTGGTCTACGTTTCAGGTGCTAGGGCTCTCCAACCGTCGTCAGCATACTAACAACGCGGCTTGTCAAGCATTGGAAATCTCGTTTAGCATTGGAAACCTCGTTCGGCGCGTCGGATGGTTGGTTAGCTTAAATGTGCGTACTTGTGCGTACCGGGAGGTACTCGTAGTACAGTACGCATCAGAACCCTTATTGATGAAGTAGCGACGTACCCACGTTGTAGGTCCTTCCGATGGAAAAAAACGAACTAGAATTAGTAACGAGTACACGTACAATGTCATGCAATGTAGTGTTACATGATTGTACTCGTCACACTCGTACCCTCCCCCTCTTGACAAATCTTGAGGACAACCGCGAGGCTGGCCTCCGTGGTCTAAGCTCCTTTTTACTGGGACTCGGGAATGCGCGTTGGCTAGCCGTGCATGAAGTCAATGTACGCGTGGGTCTTGGCAAACTTGTGCCATTGGGGCGTCTACAAGAAATCTTGTAACGCCGTAGTTCGGTGTACTTCATTTAATCGGTGCCAGACAAGTGGAATATCGTCATCACCAAAGTGTGTCATGAAGAGTAAATATTTGCCTCGTCATCTAGGCATGGACTTAAGGCACATAGCAGAAATGTGCGAGACTTCAAACTCCTCATCATCACCTTCAAGAATTGTTACCGGGACATATGGTCGTAGGGAAGCAGTAGAGCATAGTCGTAAATTGTTGACGTGAAACACTGGATGTAAGCGTATTGTCGATGGGAGTTTCAATTTGTAGATATGTTTCCCAATATGCTCCTCAACTACAAAAGGTCCTAGCTGTCGGTCACGTAGCTTCATTTTGGGTGCCCACGTGAAAATTTGTGTTTTGCAACAACATTCACCTTGTCTCCTCGAACGATGTGTGGGGTTGTCGACGGTTCAAAACGAGCTTGCATCTCATCTTTGTGAAGCTGAAACACCGAGCGTACAAGTGCATGTATTTCTTTTAACAACTTTAACCGCTCTGTCGCATCTTGCGAAATTGTAATTGAAGGTCACATGTAGAACCGGCTGTCCGGGGGATCCTCATATTAGAATCCAAGGTTGGCATGGTAGGGTGTGTGTTCAATTTCAAGTGCACGAGTGGCGTTGTACGCAAATTCCACTTGAGGCAACAAGCATGCCCATTTCGTTCCATCGCAACAAGAGAAGCAACGAAGAAGCTATTGAAACGTGCTAATGACGCGTTCCGTTTGTCCATCTATTTCTCGATGTCGACTTGGGGACATGTTGACTCGCGTTCCAAGGCGTCTCCAAAGACTCTGCTTGAAGCCACTAACGAATTTCGTGTCACGGTCACTGACGAGCACTCTAGGCAATCCGTGTAATCGATAGACTCCATGTAAAATCAAAGTAATACTTTCCTCTGATGTTACGCCCTATTATGTGCATGGCAGACAATGGGCCATTCGAGTCAGATGGCCGACCACAATAATAAGCACACTGTCAAAACCATTGCTCACATGTAAGTGTGTCAAGTAGTCAAAGACCAACTGTGTGCCACTGTCGGGGTGGAAAAGGTAATGGATGAAGAGTCGCAGCCATCTGAGGTCGAAACTTTGCTCGTCGACACACGACGCATCGCTCACAATCATCTTTCAAGTCTTGGCGAATTCGTTTCCTCCAGAATCGGTAGAGCGCTTTAACAAGAGTGCTAGCAACTCCTATGTGAGCATAAGACGAACAACCGTGCGGTGATCCCCCTCAGTCGGAGCTCAAAGTTCTGCGGAATACAAACGCGATCGAGACGCCAAAAGTATCCAGCTCTGTTTTCTATCCGGCTGTCTCTCGTCCACTCACCCTCGTCCCCATAAAACGGGTCTTTGGAGTACAACTCGCGAATGAGATCAGCGAACTTAGGGCTCAACCGCAACGCGTTAACAATAACCACGTTTAACTGTGCGTCTTATAACAACGGCTAGAACTTCCGTCGCAATTTTCAATCTGACGGAACCTCGCCATCCCAAAATAATGAAAATGTGGCATGAGAGACGAAATCTGGTCGTCGACTTAACGGATCAGCTTCGTTCATGGCTCCCTTGCGATATGCAAGTGTCATCCAACCCACAAACGGTTGCAAGTCCCGCGCGTGACGTGCTTGCCGCTTGTTCAGCTTGTTGTTCGGTTGCTTGAGAAAATGTCGCAGTGTGTCATGGCCTGTTACGACAAGGAACTTAGAGCACCCTTCAAGGTAACACCTCCAATGCTTGACTGCTTTGCATACGGCCAAAGCTTCCAAATCATAAGCACGGTAATTGTTTCCGCGCTCAACTGAATTCAACTTACGCGCCCGGCAAGAGACTATTTGAAGTCCTCCTCCTTGATCTTGCAATAGGAATGCCGCAATTCCCACTGTCGAAGCATTTGTAGCTACGGTGAACGTCGCGTCCGAGCTGATCTCCGGGAGGATCAGACATGGCGCGGAAATGAGCCATAACTTAACATTCTTAAAGGCTTCAAAACACCCTCGCGTCAGCGTAGCCTTTTGTGGCAAGGACTTCCGCAGCAAGTCCATCAGCGGTGCCGTAAAGTCGCTGAAATGATGAATAAATCCGGCGTATAAGTTGCAGAAGTGCACGAAACTGCGAACCTCCGTTTGCGTTGTACGCATTGCCGATTCTGCAGCGGCCTCGACTTTCTTTGTTGAAACCGAGATTTTGCCAGCGGAGAATATGTAACCAAAATACTTTATCAGATGGAGTCCGAAAAAACACTTATTAAGGCGTAACTTCAAGCCCTCCTCCTTAAATCGCTAAAGAACCAAACGCAAGTGCTCGATGTGTTCTTCCAGTGTACGATTGAAGACGCAAACGTCGTCCCGGTAGACAGTAACGAACTTATGTAAAAAGTCGCGAAGGATGTCATTCATCATGCGTTGAAAGGTCGTTGGGGCATTGCACAGTCCTAACGGCATAGAGATCGACTCCATTAGTCCATCAGGTGTCTGAAATGCCATCTTGTGGAGGTCTTGATCACGCACCCGAACTTGCAAGAAACCAAACGCGAGGTCGAGATGAGTGTAAGAATTCGCATTCTTAAGTTAATCGAGTGTGTCCTCCACACGCGGAAGTGGGTAAGCGTCCTTACGCGTAACCTCGTTAAGTCCACGGTAATCAATACACAAACGTAGCGAGCCATAAGCTTTGCGCACAACAAGAATCGGCGAGCCAAGCTCACTGTGGAGGGGTCGAATCAGGCCAGTATCCACGGTGTCTCTGAGCTATAGATTAAGCTTTGCGCGCTTTGCAAGTGATAATCGGTTGAGGCGTTGACGCTTCATCGGGCCTCTTGTGTCGATGGCATGATCCCATTGTCGGCTCATAGGGGGCGAATCCACTGGCTACGGTAATTCTCGGAAGTCGTCATAGAGTAACGACCGGAAGTTTTAACGTTGTTATGTAGTTACTTCCTATCAAGTGTGAAATTCTGCCGGCTGTTTCGTTGCTGGCGAGATGTGAATTACATAAAATTCAGCATTACGTCCTCTGCTGCGTCGCGTCTTGCACATAAGCATTTGAGTCTTGCCAAATTATATTAAAAGACACTCAGGACGCCGCTTCTCGATTTCCGTCTCCATTGTTGACCCACCCATCACTATAAAAACACGCGTCGTACCGAAATGTACAGAGACATGTTCATCGTCAAGCCATGGTAAACCAAGAACCAGATCAACAACGCGTAAATCAAGTAGAACGTAGAAAGTTCGTTGAAATTCGTGGCTAGTGCCTCGGGGATATGTGTATGATATGTATGATATATCATACACCGGCTTGTATGATTACGCGTTTTCATAATCAGTATTGTTTCTGTTAAATACCGCTATGTACAGTAAGTGAATATCTAAAGTAGCGGCAGACACGCCTAAGCTCAATCTTGTATGCACAACCGACTTCGCGCTCCTAAACGAGCGACCATCCCTATCCTACGGTATGGCATCACCACGCCCGCCTAATAGTGGAGGCGAGAAGGATAGTGGATAGCGGGGGCGGAGCAGTGGGGCGTGGTTATCCCGTGCGGACCCGCTTCATGTTGCCAAGAGCGACCGGGTCTAGTCGCATGTGGTGCTCGAAGGAGTCGCAGCTGTGGCAGGAGCCGGGCATACACAGGGGAATCCCAAACTGCACGCAGTAGATATACGTCCAGTGAAGGACACCCTCGTCGCGGTAGCACCGGAGGTAGCGAGCTTGCTTGCTTCGGCCCTTTTTCGGAGCGGCAAAAGTTAACGGGGACGTGGACACGCTCGTAGTGGAGGATCCGTTTCGGTTCGGCCAAAGGTACGGATACTGTCCTTCCCCAACGTTGGGCCGGCACAGCGTGATTTTGTAGCCCGTTGAAGACAACCGACTTACTTAAAAACCCAGCGAAGTCCTTGATAGTTAGAGCTGAGTGGGAGTGGGAAGAGAAGACGTGAAACTTTATTTGTTTCCGAACACACACACACACACACACACACAAACACACACACACATACACATACACATGTACACACACACACGCACACACACACAAACACACTCTGACACACACACACACACATTGGCACACACACACACACACACACACACACACACACACACACTGGCACACACACACACACACACACGCACGCACGCACACACACAAATACACACTGAGACACACGCATTCGCACTGACAGACACACCCACACTGACACACACACACACACCACACACACACTGGCACACACACACACACACACACACACACACACTGGCACACACACACACACACCACACACTGGCACACACACACACACACACACACACACACACACACACACACACACTGGCACACACACACTCACTGGCACACACATTGGCGCGCACACACACATACACACACAGGCACACACACACACACACACACAAATACATACACACTGTCATACACACACACTTACACACACACACACACACACACAAAGACACACACACACACACTGGCACACACACACATATTGGCGCACACCGACACACACAAAGACACAAATACAAATACACACTGACACTGCACACACACTGGCACACACACTGGCACACACACTGGCACACACACACACACACACACACACACACACACACACACTGGCACACACACACACACACACACACACACACACACACACTGGCACACACACTGGCACACAAACTGGCGCGCACACACACATACATACACACTGACATACACTGACACACACACACACTCACACACAAACACACACAAATACACACTGAGACACACGCATTCGCACACACACACACACACACACACACACACACACACACAAACCCACGCACACACACACATACACACAAACACACACTGACACACACACATTGGCACACACAGACACACACGCACGCGCACACACACACACACACACACACACACACACACACACTGGCACACACACTCACTGGCACACACATTGGCGCGCACACACACACATACACACACTGGCACACACATACACACACACACACACACACACACACACACACACACACACACACACACACACACACACACACGCGCGCGCGCGCGCGCACGCACACACACACACACACACTGGCACACACATAGGCGCGGGCACACACACATACATACACACTGACACAAACTGAGACACACACACACACTGACACACACACACACACACACTTACACACAAACGCACGCACACACACACACACACACACACACACACACACACACACACACACACACACACACACACACACACACACACACACACACATACACACACGCGCGCGGTGTGTCAGACTGTGTCTGTGCCCAATCTACCTTCGGTGCAAGTACTAAAGCACACCCATTCCGTGAGTTAAAGGGTTGAGCATATCATGGGATAAAATGATAAAGTAATGGCGGACTTTGAGGAAATGATGCAATTTCGATGCTACATTCACCTCATGGCTTACCAGCTCGCACCTAACAAACGCCCCCGCACAAGTTAATGACCGACTAAGCCGCGCGGTGCGGCTGATACGATCGCTGACCTCGCCCATAGCTTCACACAGAAATGACAAGGAGGAGGCCCTTACCTCGAATTGAAGCATGGTGCGGTGCTCGTGATATAAAGCTCACTAGCATCCTCGGTCTTGGGTTCATTGTCCTTTGTTGACGTAATGTGACGATGTCGCCAGGTACGGATGGGACCCACGCGGCGTCCTCGACGGTATCGTCGGGGAGATCGGGGTCGCCCTCGTCGTCGGACGAGCTGCCCTCCATATCGAGGGCTTCGCTGGTGTTGGCGGGAAGCTCCCCGCGTCGGTAGATGGCGATGTGTCGTTGGAATCGGAGTTAGCGGAGGACCCGCACGACATAGGGTCGATAGGTAGCGTGGGTTCGATAGTCGGCGTACCGGTATCACTCACGACCGACCATGTAATAATTGGTACTAATAATGCACTCTCCGTACCCGCACCAGGAATTTTGCACCGCTGGCCGGGGGGTTACAAGGGAATTCGTACTGCAACGCGTTGTGCGTTGCTGTTCTATGTCGTTGCTGGGGTTAAACGGCCTGCGTTGTCATGTTCGACGCGTAGAGAACGAGCCGACTCGTATTTCGGCGGCATGCTATCCCAATTTACCACCCACAAGCCTTCACCGATAGACTCGCCGACTATCCCATAGGCTCGGTCACGTTGTTATCGTTGTGCACCATCTTTTAGGGGCTGAAGGGGGCCTCTACGGGCGGAGACGCGCGCTCCAGTTGTCACGGTCTTCCTCATGGTGGTGGTGGTGGGTCGCAGACAAGTGATCTTGGCAAATTGCACGTTTGAACCGCTTCCGCACCACCCGAGGTTTTGAGTCAACGGAGTTAAGCAAAGAACACCCTCAGGTACACGCTCCCAAAACTTGACAAAGTACTAACTTTTCCTCGCTCGAGGTAGATCCTGTTTTACAAGACTATGGTGTATGATTAGTCATGCAAATGTAGTACTTATCATACACATATCCGCGAGGCACTCGCAAGCTCAAAAGTGATGTCACCGATTGTAGAAGATGTCACATGTTGACCATCGGCAAGTCGAACTAGAGTCTTGGTATGCAATTTACGAGTCTGTAGAGCAAAGTGTCGTACTAAGTCTTCAGAGACAAAGTCAAGAGTCGCAGCGCAATCAACTAATCAAGAAGTGAGTTGTCCGCCATTAGGAGTTGTCACAATCATCTCAGTTCGAATCAATGGCCGAGCTTCGGTGAGTTCCGTTTACATGGCGGTAGCTACCGAAGAAAATTGCCTTAGCGTAGCGATGGACTCTTCCGGGACGTTTGGAGGTACAAGTACCGAAATTGGTTCATCGGGAACTTTAGTCGGAGCTGGATCGTAAATGGCACAATCCGCGTCGACTAACCACAGTTGAACATGCCAAGGAGCTAGAGCAACCACCTCTTGTTGAGTTGGATCGTCCAACGATTGGCGGGTAAGCAAATGTGTCCTTGCTGAGAATTATTGGTAAAGTTTCCAATGTCGAGTGAGCTCGTTGAACTTAGCGCACTTAGGTTGAACAAATAAAGCCATCGTAGATGTTGGAGCTATACGCCTACAATTCTCAAAATGATGACCAATCCGCTCCGCTAACTCCCAGGGTGCATTAATGAACACACGCTCTCCACTCAAGTCTCGTTCCGTGATTGAATCACTCGGCGAAGAGTGAGGCAAGTCACCGTGCGAGTTGAGACATTCATTATCAGCACAACCCTCCAAAGTGAAGTTAAAGCGTGCGTGCAAAGGTTCGAAAATAGAGTCGACCAGTACCCAATCAATCGAACGTTTAGTTACAAGTTTACGACTCCCACTATGCTTGTTGTGACGAAGACGACCTACTACTAAGGTTGCATATGTCGCGTGTGTAGTCGATGGAGATGTCGAATGTGGTTCGACCACCTATGTCGGTGGCAGTGATTCAAGACGACCAGTAGATGTAGCTATTTGCTCTTGTTCGTTAGAAAAGCAGCCTTGCCACCATCATTTATGCTTCGATGTAGGGCTTACCGCCCCCTTGCGTTAAAGCTCTTGGCACTTGAAAAGTCCGTGTCCCTTTTTGTGGCACTTGAAGCAGAGCCCTTCCTCTTGATGACGTTTGCGCTCCTATGGAGTTGAAGCTATAGCGATAGCCGTGAAGTCAACTCGGGCAGTGGTTGGAGAAGATCGACCACGGCCTCCATTACGACCACTGCGATTGTTACCACGGCCACGACCTCGACCTGATCATGAGCATTCTCTACGTTGCCAACGTTTTGACGCCTCGACCAAAGGATCGTCGTTAGGTCGTTTTCGAGTGGCTTGTCCTACTGCATGGGTTGTCGATTGAGTAATTGCTGTCCTAGCACGTCCCACGTGTGGCGAATCAAGCACCAAATCATTCAGAAAAAATTGTAACTCCACCAATGGCAAGTATAACCCCTTAGTTGTGAACAATGGGACTTGGCTTGTGTCTAAAGTTGAAAGTTAGCCAGTCCACTAATGAAACGAACGCACTAAAGATCATATGTAAGATGTTGTCGGGACCTCCATTAAAAGTCGTTGAACAATTGAGTGTAGTCAGCGTAACTCAAATTGCCTTGCGTAAGTCCAAGTACGGCCTTAATTGCGTCGTCTTTAAGGTTAGGTAACATGGACGTCTTACGAATCTCCTCCTCCAAGGTGTTAAAAATGTCCGGCATAGAAGAGTATTGCTTACGGTTGAGCCACCAACGGTTCAAAGGGCCAACAAATTGAGACGTAACCCACACAACAACGTTGCACGAGTCGGCATTAATTGTAAGCATGTCGAATCTTTAAGCTGCGCCTCGAACCAATCTTAAAGTTCGCGCGGGTCACGACCTCGTTGGTTACGGGAATTAATTACAGCCTTACGCTGCGTCTCAATGAGAGTTACGGTCAAGCCAGCAAAGTTGGTTGTAGGGGCCGGAACTCCCATGCGTAATAAGTCAGTCGGCGTCTCGCCACACAGACGATTAATATGGCACCGGATTGACATTCACACAAGACAAGTGTCGACTATAGAGAACCGGGGGTAAAAAAGAAACTGCCTCGGTAAGGGCGTATCCTCGTGGCAAAGTAGCTGATTAGTAGTTACCGCTCGACGAAAAGTTTCCCATTGAGCCACGTAGCTAAAATGAAGTAACTCAAACTTTTGAATATGAGTCGGGAAGTTGTCCAAGTTTAGTCGGCGTTAGCGAGAGACCATTAATGTCAATCGTAGGTGGAACGACGTAAGTACCATCAAGTCTAATTGTCGATTGTGTCGTAACAACTTCTATGAGCTTAGCATGAGTGCGTATATTTGCTGAGGCGAACGGGACCGGAACAGATGCCGAAAAGACGTAAACGGGCTGGTTTTTAGCTCATGGTAACGACATTCGAACCGGATTGTTGCCCAACACAGTTAAACCATCACGGGTCAAAGTAAGGCTAGTATGCTCATGTAACTCACGAACAACACCATCGACATGCTCTTCGTCATGTAAAATCGAGCCAATAGGAAGCCAAGATTTACAAGTACGAAGCTCACGGTATAATATGAGTTTAATGTCTAGGGCCTTGGAACCTCCGACAATCAGTAAGATCACCACATAATTATCAAGTCCAAGAGAAGCCATTTCGAATCAATCAAACAACGTCGAATAAGTCAAGCACTAGAGAAAGCGTGCGTCGACAAAAGAGCTCCGAAACCAGTGTGGCAGTTGGCTTGCTATTAGTAATCTGCGAGCACAAATCTGTAATGTTCTTCTTGTTGTTGATGTGCTGGTGGAAGTGCAGAAAGAGGGAAGGATGTTAAGATGCTTGACTGGTTATTGTTTAACAATACATTGTAATTGAACAAAGGAATTGTTGAAATGGTTGTATCACCTCCCTCTAATACGCTATGCTTAAACGGGCTTCTCCTAGCTATCTTGCACATGTTCTCACTTGGTCTACGTTTCAGGTGCTAGGGCTCTTGTCATATCCTAGCCATTTAGCAAATTGCTAGTATCTGACACTATTTATTTCCTCTAAATGGTACCTGTATCTTAGCGATATTCAGTGACTCTTTTATTGTCATCACGGCAGTACAACTGTATCGCCGTATTTTCCCTCGACAGTACAGAGTTACCAGCAGTATCTCTTCTAGATAGTTCTTTTCTAGATAGTTCTAAGAGCTTGTGCGATGAGGTTAGATAGACGGTACACGTAACATCAGTTAACCTGTATCACTAGTAATAGTTTGGTTTAGTTAGCAGACAGCACAAGCTACAGGTTCTAAGGCTGTTTCTAGAACACCTGAGGTGTGGATATTTAAGACGGGGACTTACCGGTAGAGGAGAAGACCGGTACAGAATAGAATTACGCCACACCCAGATTGTAAGAAACCCTGTTCCTAAGACAATCTTACTAATTCTCTCTACGCTGTATAATTAGATCCAGAGATTAGGTTCTACTATTAGTCTAAGGTTGCCAACTTAGCCTAACCAAAGTAGCACCTCACACGTGGTTTCGGAGCCTCAGAACAGCTAGACGAGACGAAGATGTCTAACCGAGCAGGAGAGAGACTACCAGAGGAAGTTGATGGTCGACCAGAGGGGGCGCCTTCTGGGCCGACACAGCCGACGTCGACAGATGGTAGAAGACAGACAGTGCGAGAAGGATCGAGTCCCACGATGGAGCCTATGTCGGTACACGTCACCGAGATGCTACAACGACTAAGTAACCGAGTTGACACTTTTTCGACTGATCTATCTCAATTGCGTGACCACGTCGACAACGGTTTCAGACATTTTGAAGGACGAGTGAACAGAAGCCGAGAAACGGAGAATTTTCTTCGAGGAGAACAATTGAGATCGGAGAGGACGCGAGAGATGCCAAGCATGATGCCGAACGATGTCAAACCAGCCAAGATCAAGAGCATCGCTACGACTAACATCGACGAGCTGAGAAACTGGTTCCGACATGCACGAGGGTATCTACGGTATCACAGCGTTAACCCTGAAGAGCAAATAGGAGTGTACTGGGTATCTGGCTTTCTGGAAGGACCACTATCGAAGTGGTGGTACTCCCAAGTTGCGCAGACTGGAGATGAAGTCGGTGGAAGATTTTCCGGAGTTTCTGAGATGGAGAAATCCTTAATTCAGGAATTCTGCGGAAGAACACCGGCGGAACAGGCGAGATTGAATTTGGACAAAGCGCGACAGAAAACCACGGTCCTGAAGTATGCGAACTATTTTCGAGAACAATTATTGGAGCTTCCTCACCGTCACGAAGAAGATAACGTACATGATTTGCAGCGCGGTTTGAGACCCTCGATTCATAAGGAGGTTGCCCTGAAAAACCCAAAGACCCTACACGAGGCGATTCAAGCAGCTCTGCGAGCGGAGGCAGCGGAGACCAAGATTGAGACGACCCAACGCTCGACAGGCCGACTGAACGCCATCGAAGAAGACAACGACTTTTCAGAGGCAGCGGAGGAGATCGACAGTGAGTCGGAGGAAGATTCGCATGGCGCGACCGAAGAAAAGCCGGCCGGGAAAGTGAGACCTGAGTCGGCAGCTCGCGGCAAGCTGCAGGATGAGGTTTCGTCTCCTACAGCGACTCAGGAAGAGACCAAAACAGAAGAAGTACGAGACCCGTTACCTCAAACGACATTGAGGCCAGTCTTAAGGAGCAAGGACTGGATGATGAATAGGGAGTATTTCCTGAAGTACTCTCAGGCCTACGGACCTTTCGACTTAGATGGAGCTAGCGATAATGACGGCCTTAATTCTCAAATGGCGGAGGATTTTTGCTGTCCGGCGCGCCCATTTCAGGAGAGAGATTTACAGAAGTACCGGAGAATTTGGCTAAATGCGCCATTTAATGAATTAGAAGATTTTTTGGGCCATTATTTGCGTAGTAAACTGCTTCATCCCCATCTGAGAGCGGTTATAGTGGTTCCAAAATGGAGGGCAAAACCATGGTTCAAGCTGCTGCGAAATTTCCGACTTGTCGACGAGCTGGCGGCGAAAGAACATGTGTTTACCTGCCCCACGAACGATGGAATAGAAGGAAGAAGGCAAGATGTTGGACCGACAAGATGGACGACGCAAGTCTACGTCGACGACACCGATCGAGTTCGATTTCTGCCTCAGAACCTAAAGAATCCCCCGAAGACCTACTGGACTCACTCGACGACTCTTGTTACCGATGGCCGACGAGTGTTACTAGCGAAAGAGGACACTGGCATGGTCTGGTTTCCTGGTGGCAAACAGGAGATTGAAGACGCGACCCCGGAATACACAGCAGTGCGAGCTCTTACGGAGACAACTGGATTTAAGGTGAGCGAAACAAATTTACGCCTTTTAGGGACGGAGTCTTCCGGACAAAATAAGCGCTACGTGTATATCGCTCGCGTTCGACCCGGATCGATACCGGACGCTACGACAACTTCTCCGGCAGTATGGGCTACCTGGAAGGAATTAATTTCGGCACGGCGTACGGGTTATCTAGTCCGTGGAGATCAGCAGTTCCCTCTTCGTTACGAGACTTTTGGGAAACCGATCGACGGGTGGATGAACAAGAACGTCCGACTAGAAGACAGTGTTCCTGCGACGCTACATGTATCCACAACCCAGTCTGGAACAAGTCTGTTAGTGTTGGGAGGCACCTTACGCGGACATCGATGCCGTATTTTGGTTGACTCTGGCGCTTCGGAAAATTTCTGCAAGGCTGAGTGGGTACGGGAGCATCACATCCCGACGGTTACTGGAGAGAAATACCGGATAAAATTGGCAGATGGTAGTACAACTACGACTCGCCAGCGACTACGGAATGAAGTGCTCACAGTAGGGACCCTGGACATACGTCTGGACGCAATTACGACAGAACTGGATAAATTCGACATCATCCTCGGTCAACCTTGGTTACAAGCCGTCAACCCGGATATAGATTGGTCTACTAAAACGATTCGCGACCGTAAAACTGGCGAAGCTATGGTGTCTGGCGACGAGTACACCGTACATGTGACAATACATCACTTGGAGGCGGATGCGATGGCAAAGCTGCTTAGACAACAACCAGCGGACCTCTTCGTGATTGGACTACGAGAAGTACATGACGCGGTCGACGACATCAACACTGATCAACAACCTGAGTGGACGACTTCGTTACGAGATTCCCTGAATGAGTTTACGGACATTCTCAAGGAGCCTGACGGTCTACCGCCAACTCGCGAGTGCGACTTTGAAATTAATTTGGAGTGCGATGAACCACCTAAGGAGCGAACGTACCGTATGTCACCAGCAGAACTCCGGGAGGTTCAAGTACAGTTGCAAGACTTACTCGCAAAAGGCTGGATTCGTCCGTCTAAATCTCCGTACGGTGCCCCGATTTTATTTGTACGCAAGAAGGATGGTACCATGCGTATGTGCGTAGACTACCGGAAACTCAACGACCTTACGAGGAAAGACCGAACACCGTTACCCCGGATTGATGAGTTACTCGACTCGCTATATGGGGCTCACTATTTCAGTACGCTAGACATGTATAAAGGCTATCATCAAGTTCGAGTCAAGGAGCGCGACATACATAAGACAGCATTCCGAACTCATTACGGATTGTTCGAGTATTGCGTTCTACCCTTTGGACTTTGTAACGCCCCAGCTGGATTCCAAGCGATGATGAATCGAGTTTTGGCCCCGTATCTTGGCAAGTTCTGCGTGGTATATTTGGACGACGTGTTGCTCTACAGTAAGACGGCCGACGAACACCTCGAGCATATTCGACTCGTGTTACGAGAGCTGCAGCGACACCAGTTGCATATCAAACTCTCTAAGTGTTACTTCGGACGATCGAGCGTCAATTTTCTTGGGCATGTGGTGGAAGCTGGACAGATCCGAATGGACCCCGACAAGGTTGAGGCAGTACAAAATTGGCCCCGACCAAAATCTGTGACTGAAGTACGTGGATTTCTGGGACTTGCTGGATATTACCGGAGGTTTATCAACCAATTCGCAACCCTAGCAACCCCATTAACGGACCTGACCAAGAAGACACCGGAATTTCGCTCGACTCCTCAAGCCGAGTCAGCATTCGAGCAAATTAAAGACGCAATGGTACGTGCACCGGTACTGGTAATTCCTGACACTTCTCCTAATGCGAGGTACACACTGTACACAGATGCTTCTGGATTTGCAGTAGGAGCTGTGCTATTACAAGACCAAGGTATTGGATTACAACCTGTTGCGTACCATGCTCGAAAGATGAACAAGCATGAGGTACACTATCCTGTCCATGAACAAGAGCTACTGGCAGTTCGCGACGCTCTAATGAAGTTCCGTTGCTACTTAGATGGCGCGGCGGGATTTACAGTAATTACGGACCACGACACGTTGCGACACTTCTTTCGGCAGCGCGATTTGTCTACTCGACAGGTGCGATGGCTTCAAGTTTTAGCACCTTACCAGCGACAGATGGACATCGTATACAAGAAGGGAGCAGTCAACCAGGCAGACGCTCTGTCTCGCCGACCTGACCTGAAGGACTCATTACAGAAGCTGCAACTGTTACGCGATTGGACCAACGACGAAGCAGAATGCGAGTTACACGCACAGATTTTTTCCCTGGAATCCCGGTTACATCCTGACTCTGGACTTCATGCGGAAATCAAAAGCGCTTATGATTCGGACGAATATCTGCTTACCCGGAAATCTACCTGGTTGGTACGTCAATCTAATGGACTCTTGTACGCCTACGGGACAAGACTGTATGTTCCGAACGTCTCTACATTGCGATCAAGAGTACTGTACGAACTACACGACGCACCGACCGCGGGACACCCTGGTATTATTCGACTATTGGCAGCAGTAGCCCGGACGTTTTGGTGGCCTAACATGAAGCGGACTGTACAACACTATGTACGCAGCTGTGTTACCTGTCAACGCAACAAGGCAGCGCGACACAAGCCTTATGGACTCCTTCAATCGCATGAGGTACCGACCAGGCCCTTTGAGCATGTATCGCTTGACATGATTACGGACCTTCCTGAGTGCGATGGGTATGATGCTGTGGTGGTATTCGTCTGTATGCTTACGAAACGGACGATTGTCGAGCCAATCACGAAAACGATTACAGCGGAACAATTAGCAAAAGTTATGCACCGCGCTGTTTTTCGGCATTTTGGCTTACCACGGAAATTAATATCCGATCGAGATCCCCGGTTTATGAGCGACTTCTGGCAAACCCTATTTAGGGCTGTTGGCACCAAGCTTAATATCTCTACGAGCTATCACCCCCAGACAGATGGCCAAACTAAACGAGTAAACCAGACATGGGAGCAAGTCATACGATGCTATGTGCACCCCTTGCACGACGACTGGGTTCAACACCTTACCAACCTGGAGTTCGCGATCAACGCAGCGGTTTCTACGTCAACGACTATGTCTCCATTTAAGGCCACGCTAGGATTTGAGCCGACATCTCCAACGACGGCTACATTTGAAGATAACGAGCCTAGCCGTACTTTACCGGAGCAAGTGAAGATTCTGGTCGAGATGCACGGATTTGCCCACGACTGCGTCAAAGCAGCCCAAGCACACATGCAAGACGCTGCAAATCGGCACCGGTTACCAGTACCTTTTACAGTTGGCGACAAGGTTAAGCTCAAGGCGACAAATCTACGGTTTGTACAACAGCCATGTTCTAAACTACGCGACCGCTACATTGGACCGTTTCTCATTACGGAGGAAGTTTCCCCGGTTGCATTTCGGCTTAAGCTACCCCTTGGAGTACGGATTCACGATGTTGTACACGCCAGTCTACTGGAAAGATGGAATTCAGAACCAGAACAGGCCAACAGTGCGCAGCCAATTCCGATTGTGCACGATGCGAAGCGATTTGAAGTCGACAAAATACTCGACGTGGCTTTTAACTCCAATGGCACGGGACTTTTGTTTAAGGTCCGCTGGGCAGCACCGTTCAACGTACCTAGCGAGGACACTTGGGAACCCATGCGAGGAGTCAACCACTTAAACATCTTTTCCGAATTCCTTCGAACGGAGGTTTATCGAGAATTTTCTGGCACCCCTGACTTTGTCAGATTTCGCAATCGCTGGCCTGCAAGAACCCCCAAGAAACCAAGACCCTGAGTATAGCACAGCGAGGACGCTGGTGCTTAAGGAGGGGAGAGTGTCATATCCTAGCCATTTAGCTAAGTGCTAGTATCTGACACTATTTATTTCCTCTAAATGGTACCTATATCTTAGCGATATTCAGTGACTCTTTTATTGTCATCACGGCAGTACAACTGTATCGCCGTATTTTCCCTCGACAGTACAGAGTTACCAGCAGTATCTCTTCTAGATAGTTCTTTTCTAGATAGTTCTAAGAGCTTGTGCGATGAGGTTAGATAGACGGTACACGTAACCTCAGTTAACCTGTATCACTAGTAATAGTTTTGTTTAGTTAGCAGACAGCACAAGCTACAGGTTCTAAGGCTGTTTCTAGAACACCTGAGGTGTGGATATTTAAGACGGGGTCTTACTGGTAGAGGAGAAGACCGGTACAGAATAGAATTACGCCACACCCAGATTGTAAGAAACCCTGTTCCTAAGACAATCTTACTAATTCTCTCTACGCTGTATAATTAGATCCAGAGATTAGGTTCTACTATTAGTCTAAGGTTGCCAACTTAGCCTAACCAAAGTAGCACCTCACAGCTCTCCGACCGTCATCAACAGACTAACAACGCGGCTTGTCAAGCATTGGAAATCTCGTTTAGCATTGGGAACCTCGTTCGGCGCGTCGTATGGTTGGTTAGCTCAAATGTGCGTACTTGTGCGTACCGGGAGGTAATGGTAGTACAGTACGCATTAGAACCCTTATTGATAAAGTAGCGACGTACCCACGTTGTAGGTCCTTCCGATGGAAAAGTACGAATTTGAATTAGTAGCGAGTACACGTACAATGTATCAAAATGTAATGTTGCGTGATTCTACTCGTCGCATGAGCATGGGACCAATATCCCCAGTGAACGCGCATGTACGGGGACGTGTTCAACCTCCGCATCGGCCTTAAAAATTAAATATCAACCATCAACATCAATGCATCAAACTTTGATGCATCACCCGTTTATTATTCTCCCAATTCATGGACGCATCGATTAAATAGGACACTAAATTGTGGATGCATCGATGAAATTGGACACTAATTCGTGGATGCATCGATTAAATGGGGCACTGATTCGTGGACGCATTGATTAAATAGGGCACTAATTCATTGATGCATTGATGCGGGTAATGCGGGACGAATGCATTGGTGCATCAACATCGGTCTTCTCACACATATAATTTTAAGGAGATTATTATGAGCCGGATTGTTACCGAATGGTAGCCGTGTATATAGTTTAGCAAGACTATATTGCTATTGACTTCTACAATCATTTAGTTAAGAAATTTCAAATGGGATGCATCGATTCTGCCGATGTCCCGGAATTGTATAAGTAATCCGTTGTACATCGATTGAATACATTACTAATTCATGGATGCATTGATTAATCGGGGTGATAATTCATGGATGCATCGTTTAAATAGGTCACTAACTAATGAGCGCATTGTTTGAATTAAGCACTAATTCATGGACGCATTGATTGAATACGGTACTAATTCATGGATGCATTGATTAAATAGGGCACTAATTCATGGACGCACTTATGCGGCTGATGCGGCAAACGCATCATGATGCCATAAATACATCGATGTTTGATGCAAAGGCTCAAGACGTGTACGGACTAAGGCTCCGAATAAGGTATCGATTAATGATATGTAATCGACGCATCGGAGTTTTTGCAATTAATCAATTATCGATCTTAACGCACTACATTTATCGGATGCATCGATCTCTAAGGCTTGACTTAAGAATTGTATCGATATTGAAAGGCTGACTTATCATATGTTAGAAAAATTTTAACTTATCATAGGCACCAATCTTTAGTGCCGTGATTTATCATATGCTTCGATCTTTAGGCCGCTATTTATGACATACTTCGATCTTTAGGCCGCGATTTATCACATGCACCGATCGTAAGTCCGTGATATATCATATGCACCGATCTTAAGTCCGCGATTTATCATGTGCATCGATATTTCTTTACAGTTTCTACCGGTTATTCATTCTTGTATCCCGCGCGAGCTTAAATCGAATAGTAATTAACTTTATATTTTTCATTAACCATATAAAAATCTAGCCGATGAATGAAAATTGATAATTTATACACAAGTCAAATACTTTCATGGAGTCGACTGTGACGGAAATAAGGAGAAGATGTTCAAGCAGAATTGTCTTGTCATTACTATACGCAAATTAAAACGCATCTATGGCCGCGTTGGTTCCTTGATATATCAACGGCCAACATGAGACGAGAGAGGGTTCATGGATTGAGCAAGGAGGACGGCCACGACGGAAGGAGCGACACGATCGGGCGGCGACGACCCTTTGGGTCGGCGCCGCAGGAAAACCCCGCACGTAGGGTTTTGCATAATTTCCGGGCGCCCGCGACCCGCCGGATCCGACTACGGTGACATGCCCCCCCCCCCCCTCGACACCCACTACCCCGACCGACCTTCATGATCATATGATCCCTTGAGCGTGGGCCCGGGTGAGCGCGGAGGCCCCCGCTCAAGAAAAGGCCGCTCGGTGAACGCGCGATCAGAGGGGAAGGGGTACGGTCACAAGCCGGACTATCTGACAGGTACCCGGGTACCGGACAGAGAAAAAACCGAGGAAATGAGAGGGGAAAATCCATGGGCGGAGGGAGGAGCGCCCATTTTTTCTATGTCTGTGTGTCTCGCCCCCCCCCACCTGTCCTCGAGGTGATGGGGGACCTCGACAAGGAGGACCGTCGCGTCGGTGGACGCGGCACGACTTTGGGGCGGGGTTTACGGGATGAGGCGGCGGGATCGACGAGCGACCGCGCGAGGAGGGGTTTTTTGCCAGCCTTTCCCCTCCTATCTTCGGCAAGACCGAAGTCACGCAGGAGCTAGATTAGGCTGGCCCGTCGTCCCTCCCGAACGCCGACCGGCCTAGGCCGGTCAGCACCCCGGTTCGGTGGGAGCGGGCCGTGCATCGTGAAGGTCGAGCATCAGTTTAGTTTTGCATTTGCATTTCTCGACAAGTGGACTTATCTTTATATCTGTTTTGTCTTGATTACAAAATTAGTACGATGTTACTGCTTAGCACGGACTGGATCCGCCATTTTTTTGTTGGGTTCGGATCCATGAGTACTTGACTTTTTAGGATCCGGAACTAGTGAGTACCTCTAAAAAAGGGATCCGGATCCCGCGATTACCTGTGATTTTAGGGTTCGGATCCCGCGATTACCTGTGATTCTAGGGTTCGGACCCCGCGATTACCTGTGATTCTAGGGTCCGGATTCAGCGATTACCTGTGATTCTAGGGTTCGGATCCAGCGATTACCTGTGATTCTAGGGTTCGGATCCAGCGAGTACCTGTGTTTTCGGTTCCGGAACCGAGTAATACATGAGTACTTCTAAATTTTTGGTTCCGTTGGGTTCGTTGGGTTCGCGATTTCAACAAGTACTCGAAGTACTCATGCAAATTGATACAAATTGCGCATTTTGGGGGAAATTTGTACTGCAAATTCAATTTTTACATCTCTACTAGTTCTATGCGCCTGCTCATGTTTGGATCCCATACAGTAGATTTTGACTCAGGTATCCTGAACACCCTATCCGAATTCCCAACAAGCTCCTCTTTTGTACGTTGGATAGCCGTCGATGACAAGCTCTTCCCTAATCTAGACGGTATACTACTTCCCGCTTGCCCCGCCATTGTTGCTAACTATGATAGGAGTTGGATGTGGACGGGCAAATTATGGTGGATTTCAAGCGCGTACGCACCGTTTAACTGGCCCTTGGGTGGGCTACAATCGATTCAAGGCTGCGGAATGACAATAATCAGGGCCTTTGAGCTAATCCTAAACATAAACCTCAGCAGATTTGCATTGCCAAATACCTCCCAAAAGAACAGCGTGTCACTTCGGGCCACCACAGAATCATGAGATACTCGAAATCGTGAGCACGGATTGGGTATCGCGATTCCACATCGTTTTGCGAGGATGAGGTACTCGCGATTACCGCGGATCCATTAAAGTACGATGAATACCGGATCCAACGATTACTTACAATAACTGGTACCGGATCCTACGATTACTTACAATAACTGGTACCGGATCCAACGATTACTTACAATAACTGGTACCGGATCCAACGATTACCTGTGATTCTAGGGTTCGGATCCCGCGATTACCTACCGAAACTAGGGTTCGGATCCAGCGATTACCTGTGATTATAAGGTTCGGACCCCGCAATTACCTGTGATTCTAGGGTCCGGACCCACGAGACCGAGTCCGAACCCGAGTAGTCTCGGGGATTCGCGGAGCCGTAGGATCCGGATCCAGTCCATGCTGCTTAGGCGGGGGGCCTGTGGCAATTGCTGCGGTTGCTTACAGTTTTTTAACTCCCGAGGAACGTCGACACACAGTGAAGCTTGGTGTGTCGATAGGTGTACATGGTCGAAGAGACCCGGGCTAAACTTGCTTATAAGTCCTAAATGGCTTGGTATAGAAGCCCGAGAGAGAGCAGGTGGTCCAGTTTGCCGGCACATGTTGTAAACAATTTCCAATTTCATGGATTGATAAATCATCAAATTTAATAGTGCAAAATGAAACATGATGTTGTTTGACCTGCACGATGCATGGCCCACTCCTACCGAACTGGGGTGCCGACCGGCCAAGGCCGATCGGCGTTCGAGAGGGTCGACGGGCTACCCTATGTCCCTAGTCTAGCTCCTGCGTGACTTCGGTCTTGCCGGAGAAAGGAGTGGAAAGGCTAGCGAAAAACCCTCATCACGAAGTCGCTCGTCGACCCCGCCGACGCATCCCATAAGCCCCGAGCTAAAGCCGTAGCCGTTCCTCCCGTCATGACTTTCGTCCTAGTTGAAATCCCCCGGCACTTCGAGGGAAGGTGGGGGGGGGGGGGGGGGCGAGAGAGCTACACAGAAAAAGCTAGCGCTCCTGCCGCCAACATAGAAAATTTCCCCGGCCATTTCCCTGGCATTTTCTGTGATAGTTCCCGGGTACATGTCTAGAAACCATGTATGTCACCGACTCCATCAACTACCTACTCGACACGGCACAAGGCAGATCCGGCCTACACGCTCTACACTCCTCCGTCACGGCCGCAGGGATTGACGCTACCAACTTCCCTACGGAGTCGGCACTCACCGCCGACGGACCCGACGGGGTCGGAGCTATAGCTCTAGGCAACGAGGCCGCTGCCTTTGCCGACACCCGAAAGGTGGTCCTCAGCCTCACCCCCCCCTTTCCCCTTCTCTACACCACTACCCTCCGAAAGATCACTATCCATCTGAAGCCCGATCCGATCAACCACCGGTTTCTTCGTATAATCGTATCTACCGCGTACCAAAGCCCACATTGGAGGAAGGCGAGGTCCCCGCCATCAAGCCTATCCCCCATACTCAAGCCGCCCTCAACCGCGCTAACCTAGCGACTGGCCTCAACGAGGACGCTACGTGGACTACCCGCGGCCTACCCCTCCCGAAGAAATCACTCCCCACGCGCCACCACCACATTACTCAACGCCACAAGATCATCTTTGCCACGGTCGCTCTCCTTGCTCACGGTGCGAGCCTTATCGGAGGCTCTGCCAAACTCGCCACACCGGTTGATTGCTCGTCCTACCTCGCCCGGCCTATCGGCAAGCTACTCCGCGCCATACTTCCTCCCGCAACCGACCGGGAACTCAACGTGCGGACAACACCTCACAGCCTACTGACTCTACCTACGCTAACGACACAACCGATTAGCCCCACTCCTTCCCAGCTACATGAGAATAGCGGAGCGACCGCCCTACCGCTATGGAGGAGGACACCCACCCGATAGACACACCCAACGAAGCACCGTGGCAGCTAGTTCGTTATACTAAGAGTCGTCCACAAGAACCACCTGCATGCTCACCCGAGATGGTGGCTTATGAAACGCGTGTTACTTCCATACGACTCGCGCTCCGATAAGCTTTTCCCAACTCCCGCTAGACACTTGTAGAAGAATAAGCGGATCTGTTGGGCGAAGACCCCCTCATGCTCCCCTCGCCCGGCGGGAAAATGGCCCGCCAAGACTCCGACTCCCGACGCTCCCTTCTCCCTCGCCGAACGGGATCCGCGCCTCAACACCCTCGTCCTCCTCTTCCTGGATCTGCCGCGGCGGACGTCTCCGTGAACGATATACCCCGTCGATCCGCATCAGCCCAACCCCCCGCAGCTGCCTCATCGGCAGGGGGCCATAGGATAATCATCCGCGTCTCGCCTTGAACCCCGGTAGGAATAGCCCACGGTGGGTCGTCTATGACAACCTTAATCGTTCTTTCTAGGAGGCGTGCCGAAAGTGGATGAGGGAAGGAAGGGGCACTAGCATGCCAATCTCTTAGCGAGGCGATTGGAGTTAGCGATAGAACTATGTGTTGGCTGTTTCTTTTTACGTTATGATGGGGGACTTATTAGTGGATTTGACAACGGGACTCTACCGCCGAGCAATGTGTAAGTCATTGTCTTTCATGAAAATGAAAATGATATACAACATTTGCCGCTAACGCGTTGTGCGGCGGATGTCTACGGGCTTTCTTGCATATGTCATCTAGGACTTGGTAAACAAAATTTAGGCCGGCATCTCAAATCCAAGATAGGGACTAAGTCATTAACACCGTACATGGGAGTGTAATCAAATCTGGCATAGCTAAAGCATGAGAGGCATTGTAAAACATAATGCTTAGCGGTAAAGTCCCGTTGTGAAATCCACTAAATACCCCATCGCCAAGGAAAGGAAACAATTCTATCGCTAACTCCGATCGCCTCGGTTAGCGACATGCTTTTGGTATCCCTCCTTTCTTCCCTCACCATGTCTTGGCACGCCTCCGGGAACGAATGGCTAAGGCAGTCATAGCCGTCCCACCGTGAGCTACTCCTACTGGGGTTCAAGTAGAGACGCGGATGATTATCCTATGGCCCCCTACTGAGTGGGCAGTAGCCGGCGGTTGGGATGATGGTGCGTATCGACGGAGTACATCGTTCACGGAGACGTCCGCCGCGGCAGATCCAGGAAGAGGAGGACGAGGGCGTTGGACGTGACGGCTTTTGGGCGAGGGAGAAGGGGGCGTCGGGAGTCGGGGTCTTGGCGGGCCATTTTTCCACCGGGCGAGGTGACACGAGGGGGTCTTTGGCCAATAGATCCCCATCTTCTTCTACAAGTGTCTAGCGGGAGTTGGGAAAGGCCGATCGGAGCGCGAGTCGTATGGAAGTAACACGCGTTTCATAAGACTCCGTCTCGGGTGAGTATGCGGGTGGTTCTTGTGGACGACTCTTAGTATAACGAACTAGCTGCCACGGTGCTTCGTTGCGTGTGTCTATAGGGTGGATGTCCTCCTCCATAGCGGTAGGGCGGTCGTTCCGGTATTCTCATGTAGCTGGGAAGGAGTGGGGCTGATCGGTTGTGTCGTTAGCGTCGGTAGAGTCATTAGGCTGTGAGGTGCTGTCCGCACGTTGAGTTCCCGGCCGGTTGCGGGAGGAAGTAAAGACGCGGAGGAGCTTGTCGATAGGCCGGGCGAGGTAGGACGAGCGATCAATCGGTGTGGCGAGTTTGGCCGAGCCTCCGATAAGGCTCGCACCGTGAGCGAAGAGAGCGATCGTGGCAAAGATGATCTTGTGGCGTTGAGTAAAGTGATGGTGGCGCGTGGGGAGTGATTTTTCGGGAGGGGTAGGCCGCGGGTAGTCCACGTAGCGTCCTCGTCGAGGCCAGTCGCTAGGTTAGCGCGGTTAAGGACGGCTTGAGTTTGGGGGATAGGCTTGATGGGGAGGACTTCGTCTTCCTTCAATGTGGGCTTTGGTACGCGGTAGATTCGAAGAAACCGGGGGTTGGTCGGGTAGGGCTTCAGATGGATAGTGATCATTCGGAGGGTAGTGGCGTAAAGGAGAGGAAGATGAGAGGTGAGGCTGATGACCACCTTTCGGGAATCGGCAAAGGTAGCGGCCTTGTTGCTCACATATGTAGTTCCGACCCCGTCGGGTCCGTCTGCAGTGAGTGCCGCTTCCGGAGGGAAGTTGTTAACGTATATCCATGCTACTGTGAGGGTGGAATGTAGAGCGTGTAAACCGGATTTGCCTCATGTCGTGTCGAGGAGGTAGTTTATGGAGTCGGTGACCGTTGTGGCCATATTTTTGCATGGGGTAGGACAAATCGGTAAAACAGGAAAGTTCGACCATGCGGCAGTCTACTAGCCCCCAACGGTATAACTATCGATCGACTTTAGGGGTGTTGTCCGGTCGCTTGTTGCTTAGGGGGGCTGGGCCGCTCACTGTGACGTTGGCGAATCTATCCCCCATAACAAATGCTAGTAGAGGAAAATGGGGATGTCCGTGAATTAGTACTCTTTCTACACATCGTGTGTCGCAGCGTAGAGGGTCTTCTCCACGTCGGGAAGTTGTGTGTAGCCGTCGACCCATAGGGTGGCTAGAGTGGAGAGGAGGAGATCTGTGGCTTGATAGTTGTTAAAACCTTTAAGTTAAGGGCTTGATAACCAAATTTGATGTCCCCCTCTTTGTGCGTCATTCTGGTAGGGGGGGGGGGGGGGGGGGGGGGGCTTGGATAGACTAGGTCTCGCAAGGGCCACCTTCGTGGTCGGTGAGGACCCGGGTGTGGTCTTGCGAGTGGTTTTGTCAGTGTAGAAGTTCTTTAGCCACCCGTCGGTGGTTAACGCAAATGAGCATTGTGCAAGGAATCTGGGCGGGGAAAGTTACGACGGCCTTGAGGTGTCTTGGGAGCGAGGGGGCTGGGTCGAGAGCAGATTATGACGTTGTCGGGATGTAGCTTGACTCCCCAGCGCCAGGGACTGGATCCGCCATTTTTTTGTTGGGTTCGGATCCATGAGTACTTGATTTTTTAGGATCCGGAACTAGTGAGTACCTCTAAAAAAGGGATCCGGATCCCGCGATTACCTGTGATTCTAGGGTTCGGACCCCGCGATTACCTACTGAACCTTGGGTTCGGACCCCGCGATTACCTGTGATTCTAGGGTTCGGACCCCGCGATTACCAGTGATTCTAGGGTTCGGACCCCGCGATTACCTACTGAACCTAGGGTTCGGACCCCGCGATTACCTGTGATTCTAGGGTCCGGATCAAGCGATTACCTGTGATTCTAGGGTTCGGATCCAGCGAGTACCTGTGTTTTTGATTCCGGAACCGAGTACATGAGTACTTCTAAATTTTTTTGTTCCGTTGGATTCGTTGGGTTCGCGATTCCAACAAGTACTCGAAGTACTCATGCAAATTGATACAAATTGCGCATTTTGGGGGAAGTTTGTACTGCAATTTGAATTTTTACATCTCTATTAGTTCTATGCGCCTGCTTATGCTTGGATCCCATACAGTAGATACGTACAATTCACTTTGTTGAACGTGGTATGCACGGTTCGATAAGGAAGATACTGTAACGTGATGGTTACAGGTACGCTACACGACCAGCCTTGGGTGGCGGCTGGTGTCGAGACAAGAGTGTGTTTCATCTGTCGCTGTCAGCTGTCTGTACGCTAGTTTGTGATATCGCGCTCAGACACTCTAGGTGATGTCCTGTACATAAGGACTTCTATCAGAGCATACATTAGCTCTCTGTAACTAATCTGCATTAGGAATTACTTACAACACTCCCCCTCAAGATAGCTAAGGTGTGTCTTGTTATCAGATGGAAGTGATTACAGAATTCCTTCTACAAAGTGTGTCGCTGCATGGGTCCAGATGTCCCCAGAATGGCGCTCCTGTGTTTCACGAGTGCAGGTCCAGGTAGTGGCTTGGTCAGCATGTCAGCGACCATGTCACCGGTGGGTAGGTACCGTAGTTTGACGGTCCCCAGCTGTACGTGGTCCTTCACGAAATGATACTTCAGGTCGATGTGCTTGGTCTTCTCGCTCACCAGTGCATTCTGCGAATAAGCGATGCAGCTCTGGTTGTCTTCCCAGATTGTGGTCGTCCCGCTGACAGGTCGACTGAAGATCTCCGACAACATCTGTCGAATATGGATGGCCTCCTTAGTCGCGTCCGCTGCTGAGTAGTACTCAGCCTCGCATGTTGACTGTGCGACGCAGGACTGTTTTCTAGACTTGTAGCTGACTGCACCTCTGCCCAGTGTAAAGACAAATCCCGATCGTGACCGGCGTGTCACACTGTCATTGCCCCAGTCTGCATCAGCGAAGCCTGTAAGTTGGAGAGTGTTGTCCTCACCCCCCCCCCAACGTCAGGCTCATGGCTGGAGACCCCTTAAGGTAGCGCAACACTTTCTTAAGGGCCTGCATGTGGGCCACTGTGGGGTTCGCTTGCGCAGAGCCCAGAATGCTGAGCGCGGTCGAAATGTCCGGGCGAGTGCATACAGCGGCATATTGCAAACTGCCGAGCAGACTCGGGTAAACGTCCCGGTCCGCGCCTGTGAGGGGTACAGCTGTCTGCTTGGAGAGCGCAGCCAAAAAGCCGGGGTCCATCGGGAGACACGAGGGTTTGCAGTCCACCATGTCATGTTTTTCAAGCAGCTCGCGCACGTATTTGCCTTGATCGAGGCTGATGGTGCGCGCCGCTCTGTCCCTGGTGATGTGCATGCCGATGATGTCGGACAGGTCACCCTGATCCTTGATGTCAAATCGGGATCGCACCAGCGCGGTGAAGGCCACCCGCCAGGCGGTGTTGTTGCATGCCACAGGGATGTCATCCACGTAGAGGGCAATCATGGCGAAGACGCCGTCGGCCTCAAAGATGTAGATGCATGGGTCAGAGATCAGCTGGCGCCAGCCTTGAGAGACTAGCCAGTCGCGAAGCAGCTCGTTAAACTCCCTGGGGGACTGCTTCAAGCCGTATAGGCACCGGCGGAGGTGACAGACATTGGTGGTACCGTCATCGAACCCAAGGGGCTGTCTGATGTAGACATCCTCCTTGATGGGTGCGTACAGAAACGCCGTGTCGATGTCGAGACCGCCCAGGTCGAGGTCGCGAGCAGCGGCAATACTGAAGAAGACGCGGAGGCTAGCTAGGCGGATGACGGGTGAGAACGTCTCCGTGTAGTCAATCCCCTCGCGCTGGCTGCAGCCTTTTGCGACAAATCGTGCCTTGTATCGAGAAACAGCACCAGATGCGTCTGTTTTAGCCTTGTAGACCCACATGCTGTTGACCACGCGGCGTCCAGCGGGCAGGGGAACGAGATCCCACGTGTTGTTGGACGTCAGAGAGTTGAATTCCACCTGCATGGCTGTCTGCCATTCCGCGGACTGTGGACTAACCAAGGCGGCCTTGTAAGATGTGGGTTCAACACAGACGCTGGCGGACACCATAGCGACAGCACTCACAGGTCCTTCAGAGTACCTGTGACGTGGCTGAGCTGTCATCGTGGAGAAGTCAGGGAGTGGAAAAATGTCGTCCATGTGGTCGGACAGGTCGTGCTCACACGAGTCAGTGACACACACGCGCGGCACAGCAGAGACATGGGCAACATACTCCCCATAGCGAGTAGGCGGTCCGCGAGGGCGAGCGGGTCTGTCGACCTCCTCCACACACCCTGTGTCATCCGTGTCCAGGGTCAGATCTGGGAGTGGGTGACTTGCAGGGGAAATGGGGAGGGCCTCCGTGTCTGCACACACATTAATCGACGAGGCGACAGGGTGGGATGTCCCAAACCCGGGCACAGTCTCTTCAAACTTGACGTGAACAGACGTGGTGATGCGCCTGGTCGCGGGGTTGTAGATACGATACCCAGGGGAGGTATGAGAGTACCCCACCAGCACACCTCGGAACGCTTTCAGGCCAAGTTTCCGTCTGAGGTTATCAGGTACCTTGGCAAACGCTGCACAGCCGAACACGCGAAATACTGACGCGTCAGGGACTGCGCCTGTGAGAATGGTGATAGGGACCCCCCCAGACGGGCCAACAGCCCGACTGTAAGTACGGTTACGGAGGTGGACCACAGTGCTGATCGCGCATGACCACATGCTGTTAGGCACAGACATGGCGTGAAGCATAGAGGACGCGCAGTCGCGCAGTGTGCGCCACGGGCGTTCTGCTTTCCCAAGCATGTGATGTGCATAGGGCGCCGAGAATTGAGTGCTGAAACCCAATCTCGCGCACATGAGCTGTGTGGTCGCGGCCTCGAAAACCGAGTCTGAGTCGAATTTCAGAAACGGTGCAAATGCATGGAGGTGGGAGTGATAACGGGCATGAGTATGCCGCGCGTCCAGGAGGATGGTCTCCAGTTGCGCGCACGTCTCATCCTTAGACTTCAGAAACCGCACCCACATGAAGTTAGTGTGGTGGTCGATGACCAGCAGGCAATACCGCAGGCCGTAGGGGGAGGGTACACTGACAGGACCCCACAGATCACACGACATGTGTTGAAGCGGGGCGACTGGCTTTTGAGATGCCGTGCGATTTTTTGGCGCAGACGTGGCTTTGTTCAGGTTGCAAGACTCACAGGCGAGCATTTTTACAGAACTAGGCATAACCGGGACAGACACCGTGTTATGAGTATGCTGAGCCTGCAGGCTCTGCATGTTTAGGTGCCCCATTCTACTGTGCCACAAAGCAGCGTCGCACTCAGCAGCAAGTGCGACAGAGTTCTGGTTACGACTGTCTACGGTGGGCGAGGACATCCCCGCACAGGCATGCGACCTCGGGAGGAGGTACAGTCCGTTCCCCGACGGGATTAGCATCCCCATTCATGTGGTCACACGCACAGTGCCAGAGTCAGTGTCTGTAGGGAAAGAAAACGCACACCCTGAGTGTTGCTGCATCCAGCTGACACTCAGGAGACGACTGATACGTTGCGCGGATCGAGAGGACAAGTCAGGGGTGTACAGGGCATGAGCGAGCCGAAAGACTGTTCGACCGGAGGTCAGGCAAATGGGGATGCGGACTTTTCCACTGCCCTGGACAGTGACACCGACACCACCAACTGTGCTGCGGCGGGAGGATGGATGAAATTCCGTAAAATCCGACCGAAATGACGTCAAGTTAACGGAGCAGGCAGAGTCAACTACCCAGTACTCAGACAGGTCGGTAACACGGGATGCAGCAGACGTGAATGCAACTGAGGCAAAGGACGTACTGACCTCTGTGTCGTCATACTCGTCTTGCATGTCGTATTCCAGTGCGTCCTCAGCGGTAGCATGTCCCTCAGGTGTTTCAGCTGCAGAAAGGTGGCTGAGGTGTGCAGTGGGGGGAGGCTGGTCCGCGTATCTCTCGGCAATCTGTTTGCGCTTGGCCAGTGTCCAGCGGAGGACATCAGCATCCGGCGCTTTGCAGGTCGACCAGACATGGTTTGGGTCTCCGCAGGCCCCGCACTTCATTGCGAACTTGGACTTCTTTTTGTCCGCGGTCCATCCCCCACCGCCACGGCCACCCTGCCGTTTGCGATCCGCAAGAAAGGCATTGACCGCAGGCCCGGAATCAGCAGTGTCCCCCTTGTTGAAGACATCTGCATCAAGATTTTGAGCCTGGTGGATAATGCTCCCCATCACTTTGTCGGCTGACAGGATGAAGTCGGTGTCAAAGGCATTAATCACACACTGTTTGGCTTGTCCATACTGTCCAACGTTCGACAGACCGCGAATCATGACCAGGGCGAGGACGTGGGGGTGGATGGCAGCAGAGCCATCCTTCAGCTGCAGGCACTCGTTCAGCTCATCGAAGCACTGCTTCACAGCGTGGACGTATGCCGAGACAGATTGGCCAGAGGCCTGACGAACCATCATGCGGTCCAGGAGCAACAGCGTGCGTGAAATGGACTGCGCGTCCAGTCTCTCGCACAGCACTTCCCATGCGGCTGTCCCGCAGTCGAGTCGTCCAGCGGGGACCCCCGCGATGGCCTGTGCAGCTGGCTTGTTCTGGCGGCAGCACTGAACGAGCATCGCGTGCGCGAACCGCTGAGCGACTGGATTCAGAGGCACGCCAGAGGAGGAAAGAGCAAGTTGAGGGATCAGTGCAGCCCCCTTAATCGAAAGGAACGACAGGAAGTCGCGCTTCCAGGTCTTGAATTCGCCCGTCCTCGGCATGAGTGGAGCGTCCATGCGAAAAGACCGGGAAAAAGAGTCACCGTCGAAGTTGGTGGCCCAGTCGGCTGTCATCGCAACGAACTCCGGGTCGATCGTGGGCCTGCGGCTGGCGCTGCTGTGGAGTGGGTGCTCGTGTACCGGAGTAGGCACGGGGGCGCTAGCAGGTCGGTACTGGTTGGGCACAGGTTGGAACGGCGCCGTGTCGATAGGCACCGGGTGATCGCGCAGTGCGTCCCGACGGAGAAGCTCCGACTGCGTCCGGTCCTGGTCGTCCATTCGGGCGTGGAGCAGCTGGAGCTATTCCATCACCAGTCGAATGCTGTCGCCGGCTGAGTCGGGCAACGGAGTGTCGCACGTGCCGGAGTCGACACCCGAGTTGTCGGCCGACGCGGTAGGTGCCGGCTTTGATTTTGGCGCCATCGTAAAAGGGTCGAGTACCCAACCGGACAGTGGAAAAAATCCACTAGCGGTAACTGTGCCTAACGACGGTATACAAAGAGACGGCCTGATGCCCGCCGACCCGTCGGCCTGTTGCCCCGGGGTGTCTCAATGCACCTTTTTCGTATCCTCCACCCAGTGTGGGGCACAGTGACAGCCGAGGCAAGAACAGGCAGGTGTATATGTCCGCTGCTCTACGGTACGGCTGAAGCTGTCGTGCACCCTGTGTATGAGTATTCACCCTCACGATGCTCCCCCCTTCCCCACTCCAGCTTGGACCTGTATGCACCCTGTCCACACAAGCGAGTGCGCTTGTGTGGTTGGCTAGGTCGTCGTGGCGTAGAGTAGAGTAGTGGTAGCGGGGCTGTTTCGTAGGGTAGTGTTTGAGAAAGTGGAAATAAATATACAGAGTAAAGTATGATTATTCGAAAAGAAAAAAAAAAATGGCTTTGCCTTTGGGCGAGTGTCCAAGTTCCACGCCGAAAGGCACTGTCGTCTCGCGTAACCTTCAGGTGGAGGGCTCCATAACCTGTTGAACGTGGTATGCACGGTTCGATAAGGAAGATACTGTAACGTGATGGTTACAGGTACGCTACACGACCAGCCTTGGGTGGCGGCTGGTGTCGAGACAAGAGTGTGTTTCAGCTGTCGCTGTCAGCTGTCTGTACGCTAGTTTGTGATATCGCGCTCAGACACTCTAGGTGATGTCCTGTACATAAGGACTTCTATCAGAGCATACATTAGCTCTCTGTAACTAATCTGCATTAGGAATTACTTACAACACACTTCCCATACTTTCTGCCCGCTGCAAACATATTTAGTACTTTACAGTCTATCCCATACAATTTAGCAAAGCTTTTGGTCCCTCCGGCAAGTGCCACAAGCAACGTATGTGAGTTTATAGCCCTCCGGCTCAAAAAAGACACTTGCCATCACAGGGAAACAGATTCCGATGCAGTACCATTTTTCACATATGATGTGACAAGTAATGCCAAATGGTTTATCGCATGGCCAGTGCGAGTCCACCAAATGAACATTAAATGCACAAAATATGGATGAAAACAGGTTAAAGACAACCATTTTTTACAGTTTATATAGACTTGTGACAACCATATTCCTCGCGCATACATAATTCAACAATTACATCAAACTAACAAGGCATCCTCTAGGCTATCTTCCTTGGTGTTCTTCTTGAACGCGTCATGCATTCGCCCCGCTTTGTTGAACAAACGCTCGCATGCAGCAGAGGTAGCAGGCATAGATAAGTACTGCCGCGCCATTAAAGCCAAGTCGGGGTACAGAGCTGCATGTGTTTTCAACCATGTCAACACACAAATGTCCTTGTCCGTTTCTTGGGGCAGCTCAAGGTAACGCTCTAAGTCATCCTTTTCCACGTGCTTGGCTGTAGAGGGCGTCACACGCCCAGTCAAATCCCCGGAAAGGAATGCAGTGAAAGACTTACTCTTCGACGACATCAATTGCTTGCCAATCTCTGCAGCATTCATGCTTGGATAAGCACCGCCTTCTGCTCGCTCTCTTCCGGCTCTGTGCGCCACTGCTCTCCAAATTCCCTTCTTGCAGCCGCCAAAATTGCAGGCGCAAAGTCGGGACGAATGCCATTGAAGTCCAGATTCTTAAACCTGCACAATTCACATTTTTAGTTAACATAGCAAATGCACAAGTAAATTTGCATACACACACACACACACACACACACACACACAGGAACACGTAGAGAGCATACAAAATAGGTACACAAACGAACACCACACACACATACACACACATTCAGAAGCAGATGCACATACAAGCCAACACACACACAAGCAGATAAACACAAACACATCCATAAGACACACACATGCATAAGACAAACACACACACAAACATAAACACACATGCATAAGACACACACACAAACACACATGCAGAAGTACATGCGCATACAAGCACGCACACACACACACACACATACAAGCACTCAATACAAATATGCATAAGCATATACACGCAAACACACACACACAAGGACGCTCAGATACAATCACATCTATTTATCAACATTCAATATTTTATCGGGTATATAATAGAAACACATGTGCAAAATTTAAACACATGCACACACAACTATTACAAGGTACTCACCGAATGTCCAGCAATGTCGCAATCCCTATCTTGATGTAATCGTTCTCCCTTATGTTCGTGAAAAAACGCTCAATGATTCCGGCCCGCAGACTCTCCCTTGCCTCCGCCATATGAGGCTCCATGTCCTTCGCTTCGATGGTGTACAAGTCCACATCCCTCCGCTCATCTTGCAGTGAAACGAGCCTGTGTGACGACAGCTGCTTTAACAGAGTGCCTAACATAGGGTAAACAAGTGATATGGTTACATAGTCCCCCTGCAGCAACTTCACAACTTGAGCCACTGGCCACAGCACAGTGCAACAATATGCTTAAAGACAAAGTAACCTTTTATGTGGGAAAGCAAAGAACAGAAAAGCATCACATAACAGCGATAATATAGTGTCGACAAGCTCAACTGCAACGCTATTAATATGGCTTTGATAGAGCACATAAACAGAGACATAAATGTGCGGGCGGAGGCGGGGAGTGGGCGCCATGCGGCGCTACCGAACCGCGCAGTGCAACAATATGCTCAACGACAAAGTAACCTTTTACGTGGGAAAGCAAAGAACAGAAAAGCATCACAGAACAACGATAACAAAGTGTCGACAAGCTCAACTGCAACGCTATTAATATGGCTTTCATAGAGCACATAAACAGAGACATAAATGTGCGGGCGGAGGCGGGGAGTGGGCGCCATGCGGCGCTACCGAACCGCGCAGTGCAACAATATGCTTACCGACAAAGTAACCTTTTACGTGGGAAAGCAAAGAACAGAAAAGCATCACAGAACAGCGATAACAAAGTGTCGACAAGCTCAACTGCAACGCTATTAATATGGCTTCGATAGAGCATAAACAAACATAAATATGCGGGCGGAGGCGGGGAGGGGGCGCCATGCGGCGCTACCGAACAGTATAGTGCGACAATATACTAAACAACAAAGTAACCTTTTACGTCGGAAAGCAAAGAATAGAAAAGCATCACATAACAGCGATAACAAAGTGTCGACAAGCTCAACTGCAACGCTATTACTATGGCTTCGATAGAGCAAATAAACAGACATAAATGTGCGGGCGGAGGCGGGGAGGGGGCGCCATGCGGCGCTACCGAACATCACAACGCAGCTAACTCGGGGGTGAGGGCAAAGCGGAGGGGGGGGGGAACTCTTGCTTACCTCTTCAACTTTCTCTTGCTCGTTGTGAAAGTCTTCCAGCAGGGTGGACCAATAGGCTTGACGCCTTACGTTGAGCTCGGTTTTTGAAGTGGCGGCTAATTGTGATAGGACTGGATGTGGACGGGCAGGTTATGGTGGATTTCAAGCGCGTACGCACCGTTTAAATAGCCCTTGGGTGTGCTACAATCGATTCAAGGCTGCGGAATGACAGCAATCATGGCTATTGAACCAATCCTAGACATACACCTCAGCAGATTTGCATTGCCAAATACCTCCCAAAAAAACAGCGTGTCACTTCGGGCAACCACAGATTCGTGAGATACTCGGAATCGTGAGTACTGATTGGGTATCACGATTCCACATCGTTTTGCGAGGATGAGGTACTCGCGATTACCGCGGATCCATTAAAGTACGATGAATACCGGATCCAACGATTACTTACAATAACTGGTACCGGAACCAACGATTACTTACAATAACTGGTACCGGAGCAAACGATTACTTACAATAACTGGTACCGGAACCAACGATTACCTACTGAACCTAGGGTTCGGACCCCGCGATTACCTGTGATTCTAGGGTTCGGACCCCGCGATTACCTACTGAACCTTGGGTTCGGACCCCGCGATTACCTACTGAACCTAGGGTTCGGACCCCGCGATTACCTGTGATTCTAGGGTCCGGACCCCGCGATTACCTGTGATTCTAGGGTCCGGACCCACGAGACCAAGTCCGAACCCGAGTAGTCTCGCGGATTCGCGGCTCCTTAGGATCCGGATCCAGTCCATGCTTACATGTGGAGAGTCAACTGGTTGCAGTAACTCCGGGAAGTCATTGAAGAGTAACGACCTGAAGTTGTCACGTTGTTGTGCTGTTAGTTCCTCACCAGTGTGAAAGTCTGTCGATTGTTCGGCAGCTGACGTGAGTTCAATGACGTAAAAATCAGCATGACGTCCTCTGCTGCGGCGCGTCTTGCGCATGAGTTTCTGAACTTTCGTAGACGATAAGAGTAGACACTCAGGGCGTCGTTCCTCAAGTGTAGTCTCCACTGCTGTGCCGTTGATTAGTGTAAAAATTCTGGTTGTACCAAATTGTAAAGAGGCCTGTTCGTCATCAAGCCATGGTAAACCCAGGATTAAATCAGTTGTGCGTAAATCACGTAAGACGTAGAAAGTCCGTTGAAATTCGTGTCGAGCCAGCTCAAAAGTGACGTCACAGACTGTTGTAGAAGTCACTCGTTGTCCGTTAGCGAGTCGAACTGGAGTCTTACTTGCAGACTTCCGAGTCTGTAAAGCAAAGCGTCGTACAAAGTCCTTTGACACAAAATCAAGTGTCGCAGCGCAGTCCAGTAATCCAGAAATTTGGTGTCCGCCATCATGAGTTTTCACAGTCAGCTCAGTTCGAATTAACGGGCGAGCTTCCGTGAGGTCAGTCAGTAGAGCTGTAGCTGGCGAAGAAAATTGTTGGAGCGTAGCGATGGACTGTTCCGCGTCGTCTGAAGGTACAGGTACCGAGTCGGGTTGATAAGGTACTGTAGGTTCTGGTGAGTCGTTAAACGCACAATCTGCGTCGACTAACCACAACTGTACATGCCAAGGGGCTGGAGCAACCACCTCCTGTTGTGCTGGGTTTTCCACTGACTGACGAGTAAAAAGTTGTGTCCTCGCTGGGAATTCTTGGTAAAGTTTCCAGTTCTTAGTCACTTGAGTAAATTTCGCCCATTTCGGTAGTACAAAAACAGCCATTGTAGATGTTGGAGATGTTCGACGACAATCCTCAAAATGATGCGCAATCTGCTCAGCTAACTCCCAGGGTGGGTTGATGAACACCCGTTCTCCTGACAAATCTCTGTCTAGAATCGAGTCACTCGGCGAACAGTGAGGTAAGTCACCGTGCGAGTTAAGACCTTCATCATCAGCACATCCCTCCAAAGTGAAGTTGAATCGTGCATGCAGAGGGTCAAAGACTGAGTCAACCAGCTTCCAATCAATTGAACGTCTGGTTACAGGTTTACGACTTTGTCTCTGCTTAGTCTGACGACGACGACCTGCTACTTGCGTTACAGGTGTCGCAACTGTAGTCGATGGAGATGCTGAAGGTGTTTCGACGACCTCTGTCGCTAACAGTATCTCAGAATGAACCGTAGATGTAGCCGGCTGCTCCAGTTCATTTGTAGAACAGCCTTGCCACCATCATTGCTTCTTAGGTTGCATCGGTGCCTTGCCCTTGAACTCCGGACATTGGAACAAACGGTGTCCCTTCTTGTGGCACTTGAAGCAGAGTCCTTCGTCCATGTGTCGCTTACGTTCCTCAGCTGTCATCGCATTTGCGAGTGTGTTAAAATCTTCGCGGCCAGATGTCTGACCACGTCCACCATTGTTGCCACCACGACCACCATTATTACCACCACCACGTCCACGTCCACGGCCACGACCACGGCCACCTTTGTTACGTTTCTAGACGTTAGCGGCCTCCTCGAGAGGGTCATCAAAGTTGCGCTTGCGTGAAGGCTGGGCAGATGGTCTTGCAGCAGACTTCGTATTGCTGAGTTCCGGCGGGTTTGTCACGACGTCATTCAAAAAGTTTTGCAGCTCCACCAGCGTAGTTTGGTATCCCTTCTGAGCTCGGTGTGACTTAGCCAGGTTCTTGAGCGTTTCGTTCGCTAGGCCATTAATGAAGCGTACACATTGTACATCAGCTGTCAGGTGTTGACGAGACCGACGTAAGTAGTCGTTATACTGCTTAGTGTAGACCGCGTAACTCATCGTGCTGCTCTGCGTAAAGCTTAGCAAAGCGTTAATTGCGTCGTCCTTGATGTTCGGAAGAAACATTGACCTGCGTAACTCCGTAACAAGCTCGTCGTACGTAGATGGAATTGGGGGCTGATTTTTCTGGTTCAACCACCACCCACCCAGGTGTCCAGAAAACTGTGAAGTAACCCAGAACACTGCGTCGTACGAGTCAGCCGTAATCCCAAGCATAACAAAACGCTGAGGCTATACTTCAAGCCAATCCTCCAGTACATGAGGTACCAGACCATTCTGGTACGGTGAAGTAATAGCAGCCTTACGCTGAGTCTCCGTGAGGGTCACAGATAGTCCAGCCAAGTTGTGGGTAGGCATCGGCATTCCCACTCGTAAATCCGTAGGTCCCTCACCAGTCAGTCGATAAATGTGTCCAAAAATCAGCAGCCAGACGGAACCAGAGTCGACCGTTGTAAACCGGCAGTACATGTGGAATTGTTTCGGGATAGACGCGTCATCAAACAGGACTAGAACATGTTGACGTATCGCACGGTAAAAGAGTTCCCATTGAGTCACGTAACCAAAGTGAAGTAACTCACTCTTGTGCTTCTCAGCACGAAGTAACCCCTTCTGTGCGCGCGTGAGTGTCAGATTGTCACCGTTGATGGTTTCAGGGACGACGTAAGTGCCATCCGGATTAACTGTCGACTGTGCTAAAACAGCCTGCTCGACCTGAGCAGGTGTTCGTAAATTGTTCGTAGCAAATAGGACATGAATAGACGCCGAGTACACGTAGACAAGCTGTCGTCCTTGAGGTAGAGTAACAACAACAGGTTCACCACTCAACAGCGTCAAATCATCCGGTGTCAAAACAAGACCGGTCTCCTCGTGTAACTCGCGAATAGCAGCGTCGACATGCTCTTCGTTAGGTAAGACAGAGCCAGCTGGGAACCAAGTTTTAACAGAACGAGGCTCACGCTGAAACACCAACTTCAAGTCCGACGGTTTAGTTCCTCCAACGTGAATTACCAAAACCACGTAATGTCCGGGTCCTAGAGAAGCCATCTCAACTCAATCAAACAACGTCGAGCAGATCAACGAGCAACGAAAGCGTGCGTCGACCAAAGAGCTCCGAAACCAGTGTGGCGGTTAGCCTCTGAAAGCTAAACGCTAGCACAAATCTGTTCTAGTCTGTCTAGTTCTGTTGTTGCAAGATGGCAAATGATGTTGTCGAGAGGCAATTAATGAGAGATGTTTCATTGCTGTACTTAGGCAGTAGATGTTGTAAGTGAACAAAGGAATTGTTAAAAGGTTTTGTCACCTCCCTCTACTGCACTGGGCTTAAATAGGTTTCAGCCCAAACTAGTTACGCCTGCAAGCTTCGCTTACGTGTCAGGCGTTAGTGATGTTCAACCGTCGTCATCTGTCCTCGAGACGCGGCCTGTCTAGCATTGGGTTTCACGACGCGGCTCCTTCTGCATCGAAGAGCTCGTTCTGGCGCGTCATCTGGCTGCTTAGATTAATTATGCATATCTGTACGTACCGGGAGGTACTGGTCGTACTGTAGCATCAGCACCATTACAATATTGTTGTAGCGACGTACCCACGAGTATACGTCCGTCATGTGGAAAAGCACGAATTGGAATCCGTACCCAGTACCTGTACAATGTCCTGCAATGTACTGTTGCAGGACTGTACTCGTCACATATCTTGCACATGTTCTCACTTGGTCTACGTTTCAGGTGCTAGGGCTCTCCAACCGTCGTCAGCATACTAACAACGCGGCTTGTCAAGCATTGGAAATCTCGTTTAGCATTGGAAACCTCGTTCGGCGCGTCGGATGGTTGGTTAGCTTAAATGTGCGTACTTGTGCGTACCGGGAGGTACTCGTAGTACAGTACGCATCAGAACCCTTATTGATGAAGTAGCGACGTACCCACGTTGTAGGTCCTTCCGATGGAAAAAAACGAACTAGAATTAGTAACGAGTACACGTACAATGTCATGCAATGTAGTGTTACATGATTGTACTCGTCACACTCGTACCCTCCCCCTCTTGACAAATCTTGAGGACAACCGCGAGGCTGGCCTCCGTGGTCTAAGCTCCTTTTTACTGGGACTCGGGAATGCGCGTTGGCTAGCCGTGCATGAAGTCAATGTACGCGTGGGTCTTGGCAAACTTGTGCCATTGGGGCGTCTACAAGAAATCTTGTAACGCCGTAGTTCGGTGTACTTCATTTAATCGGTGCCAGACAAGTGGAATATCGTCATCACCAAAGTGTGTCATGAAGAGTAAATATTTGCCTCGTCATCTAGGCAGGGACTTAAGGCACATAGCAGAAATGTGCGAGACTTCAAACTCCTCATCATCACCTTCAAGAATTGTTACCGGGACATATGGTCGTAGGGAAGCAGTAGAGCATAGTCGTAAATTGTTGACGTGAAACACTGGATGTAAGCGTATTGTCGATGGGAGTTTCAATTTGTAGATATGTTTCCCAATATGCTCCTCAACTACAAAAGGTCCTAGCTGTCGGTCACGTAGCTTCATTTTGGGTGCCCACGTGCAAATTTTTGTTTTGCAACAACATTCACCTTGTCTCCTCGAACGATGTGTGGGGTTGTCGACGGTTCAAAACGAGCTTGCATCTCATCTTTGTGAAGCTGTAACACCGAGCGTACAAGTGCATGTATTTCTTTTAACAACTTTAACCGCTCTGTCGCATCTTGCGAAATTGTAATTGAAGGTCACATGTAGAACCGGCTGTCCGGGGGATCCTCATATTAGAATCCAAGGTTGGCATGGTAGGGTGTGTGTTCAATTTCAAGTGCACGAGTGGCGTTGTACGCAAATTCCACTTGAGGCAACAAGCATGCCCATTTCGTTCCATCGCAACAAGAGAAGCAACGAAGAAGCTATTGAAACGTGCTAATGACGCGTTCCGTTTGTCCATCTATTTCTCGATGTCGACTTGGGGACATGTTGACTCGCGTTCCAAGGCGTCTCCAAAGACTCTGCTTGAAGCCACTAACGAATTTCGTGTCACGGTCACTGACGAGCACTCTAGGCAATCCGTGTAATCGATAGACTCCATGTAAAATCAAAGTAATACTTTCCTCTGATGTTACGCCCTATTATGTGCATGGCAGACAATGGGCCATTCGAGTCAGATGGCCGACCACAATAATAAGCACACTGTCAAAACCATTGCTCACATGTAAGTGTGTCAAGTAGTCAAAGACCAACTGTGTGCCACTGTCGGGGTGGAAAAGGTAATGGATGAAGAGTCGCAGCCATCTGAGGTCGAAACTTTGCTCGTCGACACACGACGCATCGCTCACAATCATCTTTCAAGTCTTGGCGAAT
>JAPMLY010001050.1:0-102500 GCA_026401115.1 Tetraselmis chui | reverse complement strand
CTTACGGTTGAGCCACCAACGGTTCAAAGGGCCAACAAATTGAGACGTAACCCACACAACAACGTTGCACGAGTCGGCATTAATTGTAAGCATGTCGAATCTTTAAGCTGCGCCTCGAACCAATCTTAAAGTTCGCGCGGGTCACGACCTCGTTGGTTACGGGAATTAATTACAGCCTTACGCTGCGTCTCAATGAGAGGTACGGTCAAGCCAGCAAAGTTGGTTGTAGGGGCCGGAACTCCCATGCGTAATAAGTCAGTCGGCGTCTCGCCACACAGACGATTAATATGGCACCGGATTGACATTCACACAAGACAAGTGTCGACTATAGAGAACCGGGGGTAAAAAAGAAACTGCCTCGGTAAGGGCGTATCCTCGTGGCAAAGTAGCTGATTAGTAGTTACCGCTCGACGAAAAGTTTCCCATTGAGCCACGTAGCTAAAATGAAGTAACTCAAACTTTTGAATATGAGTCGGGAAGTTGTCCAAGTTTAGTCGGCGTTAGCGAGAGACCATTAATGTCAATCGTAGGTGGAACGACGTAAGTACCATCAAGTCTAATTGTCGATTGTGTCGTAACAACTTCTATGAGCTTAGCACGAGTGCGTATATTTGCTGAGGCGAACGGGACCGGAACAGATGCCGAAAAGACGTAAACGGGCTGGTTTTTAGCTCATGGTAACGACATTCGAACCGGATTGTTGCCCATCAGTTAAACCATCACGGGTCAGTTAAACCATCACGGGTCAAAGTAAGGCTAGTATGCTCATGTAACTCACGAACAACACCATCGACATGCTCTTCGTCATGTAAAATCGAGCCAATAGGAAGCCAAGATTTACAAGTACGAAGCTCACGGTATAATATGAGTTTAATGTCTAGGGCCTTGGAACCTCCGACAATCAGTAAGATCACCACATAATTACCAAGTCCAAGAGAAGCCATTTCGAATCAATCAAACAACGTCGAATAAGTCAAGCACTAGAGAAAGCGTGCGTCGACAAAAGAGCTCCGAAACCAGTGTGGCAGTTGGCTTGCTATTAGTAAACTGCGAGCACAAATCTGTAATGTTCTTCTTGTTGTTGATGTGCTGGTGGAAGTGCAGAAAGAGGGAAGGATGTTAAGATGCTTTACTGGTTATTGTTTAACAATACATTGTAATTGAACAAAGGAATTGTTGAAATGGTTGTATCACCTCCCTCTAATACGCTATGCTTAAATGGGCTTCTCCTAGCTATCTTGCACATGTTCTCACTTGGTCTACGTTTCAGGTGCTAGGGCTCTTGTCATATCCTAGCCATTTAGCAAATTGCTAGTATCTGACACTATTTATTTCCTCTAAATGGTACCTGTATCTTAGCGATATTCAGTGACTCTTTTATTGTCATCACGGCAGTACAACTGTATCGCCGTATTTTCCCTCGACAGTACAGAGTTACTAGCAGTATCTCTTCTAGATAGTTCTTTTCTAGATAGTTCTAAGAGCTTGTGCGATGAGGTTAGATAGACGGTACACGTAACCTCAGTTAACCTGTATCACTAGTAATAGTTTGGTTTAGTTAGCAGACAGCACAAGCTACAGGTTCTAAGGCTGTTTCTAGAACACCTGAGGTGTGGATATTTAAGACGGGGACTTACTGGTAGAGGAGAAGACCGGTACAGAATAGAATTACGCCACACCCAGATTGTAAGAAACCCTGTTCCTAAGACAATCTTACTAATTCTCTCTACGCTGTATAATTAGATCCAGAGATTAGGTTCTACTATTAGTCTAAGGTTGCCAACTTAGCCTAACCAAAGTAGCACCTCACACGTGGTTTCGGAGCCTCAGAACAGCTAGACGAGACGAAGATGTCTAACCGAGCAGGAGAGAGACTACCAGAGGAAGTTGATGGTCGACCAAAGGGGGCGCCTTCTGGGCCGACACAGCCGACGTCGACAGATGGTAGAAGACAGACAGTGCGAGAAGGATCGAGTCCCACGATGGAGCCTATGTCGGTACACGTCACCGAGATGCTACAACGACTAAGTAACCGAGTTGACACTTTTTCGACTGAGCTATCTCAATTGCGTGACCACGTCGACACCGGTTTCAGACATTTTGAAGGACGAGTGAACAGAAGCCGAGAAACGGAGAATTTTCTTCGAGGAGAACAATTGAGATCGGAGAGGACGCGAGAGATGCCAAGCATGATGCCGAACGATGTCAAACCAGCCAAGATCAAGAGCATCGCTACGACTAACATCGACGAGCTGAGAAACTGGTTCCGACATGCACGAGGGTATCTACGGTATCAAAACGTTAACCCTGAAGAGCAAAGAGGAGTGTACTGGGTATCTGGCTTTCTGGAAGGACCACTATCGAAGTGGTGGTACTCCCAAGTTGCGCAGACTGGAGATGAAGTTGGTGGAAGATTTTCCGGAGTTTCTGAGATGGAGAAATCCTTAATTCAGGAATTCTGCGGAAGAACACCGGCGGAACAGGCGAGATTGAATTTGGACAAAGCGCGACAGAAAACCACGGTCCTTAAGTATGCGAACTATTTTCGAGAACAATTATTGGAGCTTCCTCACCGTCACGAAGAAGATAACGTACATGATTTGCAGCGCGGTTTGAGACCCTCGATTCATAAGGAGGTTGCCCTGAAAAACCCAAAGACCCTACACGAGGCGATTCAAGCAGCTCTGCGAGCGGAGGCAGCGGAGACCAAGATTGAGACGACCCAACGCTCGACAGGCCGACTGAACGCCATCGAAGAAGACAACGACTTTTCAGAGGCAGCGGAGGAGATCGACAGTGAGTCGGAGGAAGATTCGCATGGCGCGACCGAAGAAAAGCCGGCCGGGAAAGTGAGACCTGAGTCGGCAGCTCGCGGCAAGCTGCAGGATGAGGTTTCGTCTCCTACAGCGACTCAGGAAGAGACCAAAACAGAAGAAGTACGAGACCCGTTACCTCAAACGACATTGAGGCCAGTCTTAAGGAGCAAGGACTGGATGATGAATAGGGAGTATTTCCTGAAGTACTCTCAGGCCTACGGACCTTTCGACTTAGATGGAGCTAGCGATAATGACGGCCTTAATTCTCAAATGGCGGAGGATTTTTGCTGTCCGGCGCGCCCATTTCAGGAGAGAGATTTACAGAAGTACCGGAGAATTTGGCTAAATGCGCCATTTAATGAATTAGAAGATTTTTTGGGCCATTATTTGCGGAGTAAACTGCTTCATCCCCATCTGAGAGCGGTTATAGTGGTTCCAAAATGGAGGGCAAAACCATGGTTCAAGCTGCTGCGAAATTTCCGACTTGTCGACGAGCTGGCGGCGAAAGAACATGTGTTTACCTGCCCCACGAACGATGGAATAGAAGGAAGAAGGCAAGATGTTGGACCGACAAGATGGACGACGCAAGTCTACGTCGACGACACCGATCGAGTTCGATTTCTGCCTCAGAACCTAAAGAATCCCCCGAAGACCTACTGGACTCACTCGACGACTCTTGTTACCGATGGCCGACGAGTGTTACTAGCGAAAGAGGACACTGGCATGGTCTGGTTTCCTGGTGGCAAACAGGAGATTGAAGACGCGACCCCGGAATACACAGCAGTGCGAGCTCTTACGGAGACAACTGGATTTAAGGTGAGCGAAACAAATTTACGCCTTTTAGGGACGGAGTCTTCCGGACAAAATAAGCGCTACGTGTATATCGCTCGCGTTCGACCCGGATCGATACCGGACGCTACGACAACTTCTCCGGCAGTATGGGCTACCTGGAAGGAATTAATTTCGGCACGGCGTACGGGTTATCTAGTCCGTGGAGATCAGCAGTTCCCTCTTCGTTACGAGACTTTTGGGAAACCGATCGACGGGTGGATGAACAAGAACGTCCGACTAGAAGACAGTGTTCCTGCGACGCTACATGTATCCACAACCCAGTCTGGAACAAGTCTGTTAGTGTTGGGAGGCACCTTACGCGGACATCGATGCCGTATTTTGGTTGACTCTGGCGCTTCGGAAAATTTCTGCAAGGCTGAGTGGGTACGGGAGCATCACATCCCGACGGTTACTGGAGAGAAATACCGGATAAAATTGGCAGATGGTAGTACAACTACGACTCGCCAGCGACTACGGAATGAAGTGCTCACAGTAGGGACCCTGGACATACGTCCGGACGCAATTACGACAGAACTGGATAAATTCGACATCATCCTCGGTCAACCTTGGTTACAAGCCGTCAACCCGGATATAGATTGGTCTACTAAAACGATTCGCGACCGTAAAACTGGCGAAGCTATGGTGTCTGGCGACGAGTACACCGTACCTGTGACAGTACATCACTTGGAGGCGGATGCGATGGCAAAGCTGCTTAGACAACAACCAGCATACCTCTTCGTGATTGGACTACGAGAAGTACATGACGCGGTCGACGACATCAACACTGATCAACAACCTGAGTGGACGACTTCGTTACGAGATTCCCTGAATGAGTTTACGGACATTCTCAAGGAGCCTGACGGTCTACCGCCAACTCGCGAGTGCGACTTTGAAATTAATTTGGAGTGCGATGAACCACCTAAGGAGCGAACGTACCGTATGTCACCAGCAGAACTCCGGGAGGTTCAAGTACAGTTGCAAGACTTACTCGCAAAAGGCTGGATTCGTCCGTCTAAATCTCCGTACGGTGCCCCGATTTTATTTGTACGCAAGAAGGATGGTACCATGCGTATGTGCGTAGACTACCGGAAACTCAACGACCTTACGAGGAAAGACCGAACACCGTTACCCCGGATTGATGAGTTACTCGACTCGCTATATAAGGGCTCACTATTTCAGTACGCTGGACATGTATAAAGGCTATCATCAAGTTCGAGTCAAGGAGCGCGACATACATAAGACAGCATTCCGAACTCATTACGGATTGTTCGAGTATTGCGTTCTACCCTTTGGACTTTGTAACGCCCCAGCTGGATTCCAAGCGATGATGAATCGAGTTTTGGCCCCGTATCTTGGCAAGCTCTGCGTGGTATATTTGGACGACGTGTTGATCTACAGTAAGACGGCCGACGAACACCTCGAGCATATTCGACTCGTGTTACGAGAGCTGCAGCGACACCAGTTGCATATCAAACTCTCTAAGTGTTACTTCGGACGATCGAGCGTCAATTTTCTTGGGCATGTGGTGGAAGCTGGACAGATCCGAATGGACCCCGACAAGGTTGAGGCAGTACAAAATTGGCCCCGACCAAAATCTGTGACTGAAGTACGTGGATTTCTGGGACTTGCTGGATATTACCGGAGGTTTATCAACCAATTCGCAACCCTAGCAACCCCATTAACGGACCTGACCAAGAAGACACCGGAATTTCGCTGGACTCCTCAAGCCGAGTCAGCATTCGAGCAAATTAAAGACGCAATGGTACGTGCACCGGTACTGGTAATTCCTGACACTTCTCCTAATGCGAGGTACACACTGTACACAGATGCTTCTGGATTTGCAGTAGGAGCTGTGCTATTACAAGACCAAGGTATTGGATTACAACCTGTTGCGTACCATGCTCGAAAGATGAACAAGCATGAGGTACACTATCATGTCCATGAACAAGAGCTACTGGCAGTTCGCGACGCTCTAATGAAGTTCCGTTGCTACTTAGATGGCGCGGCGGGATTTACAGTAATTACGGACCACGACACGTTGCGACACTTCTTTCGGCAGCGCGATTTGTCTACTCGACAGGTGCGATGGCTTCAAGTTTTAGCACCTTACCAGCGACAGATGGACATCGTATACAAGAAGGGAGCAGTCAACCAGGCAGACGCTCTGTCTCGCCGACCTGACCTGAAGGACTCATTACAGAAGCTGCAACTGTTACGCGATTGGACCAACGACGAAGCAGAATGCGAGTTACACGCACAGATTTTTTCCCTGGAATCCCGGTTACATCCTGACTCTGGACTTCATGCGGAAATCAAAAGCGCTTATGATTCGGACGAATATCTGCTTACCCGGAAATCTACCTGGTTGGTACGTCAATCTAATGGACTCTTGTACGCCTACGGGACAAGACTGTATGTTCCGAACGTCTCTACATTGCGATCAAGAGTACTGTACGAACTACACGACGCACCGACCGCGGGACACCCTGGTATTATTCGACTATTGGCAGCAGTAGCCCGGACGTTTTGGTGGCCTAACATGAAGCGGACTGTACAACACTATGTACGCAGCTGTGTTACCTGTCAACGCAACAAGGCAGCGCGACACAAGCCTTATGGACTCCTTCAATCGCATGAGGTACCGACCATGCCCTTTGAGCATGTATCGCTTGACATGATTACGGACCTTCCTGAGTGCGATGGGTATGATGCTGTGGTGGTATTCGTCTGTATGCTTACGAAACGGACGATTGTCGAGCCAATTACGAAAACGATTACAGCGGAACAATTAGCAAAAGTTATGCACCGCGCTGTTTTTCGGCATTTTGGCTTACCACGGAAATTAATATCCGATCGAGATCCCCGGTTTATGAGCGACTTCTGGCAAACCCTATTTAGGGCTGTTGGCACCAAGCTTAATATCTCTACGAGCTATCACCCCCAGACAGATGGCCAAACTGAACGAGTAAACCAGACATGGGAGCAAGTCATACGATGCTATGTGCACCCCTTGCACGACGACTGGGTTCAACACCTTACCAACCTGGAGTTCGCGATCAACGCAGCGGTTTCTACGTCAACGACTATGTCTCCATTTAAGGCCACGCTAGGATTTGAGCCGACATCTCCAACGACGGCTACATTTGAAGATAACGAGCCTAGCCGTACTTTACCGGAGCAAGTGAAGATTCTGGTCGAGATGCACAGATTTGCCCACGACTGCGTCAAAGCAGCCCAAGCACACATGCAAGACGCTGCAAATCGGCACCGGTTACCAATACCTTTTACAGTTGGCGACAAGGTTAAGCTCAAGGCGACAAATCTACGGTTTGTACAACAGCCATGTTCTAAACTACGCGACCGCTAAATTGGACCGTTTCTCATTACGGAGGAAGTTTCCCCGGTTGCATTTCGGCTTAAGCTACCCCTTGGAGTACGGATTCACGATGTTGTACACGCCAGTCTACTGGAAAGATGGAATTCAGAACCAGAACAGGCCAACATTGCGCAGCCAATTCCGATTGTGCACGATGCGAAGCGATTTGAAGTCGACAAAATACTCGACGTGGCTTTTAACTCCAATGGCACGGGACTTTTGTTTAAGGTCCGCTGGGCAGCACCGTTCAACGTACCTAGCGAGGACACTTGGGAACCCATGCGAGGAGTCAACCACTTAAACATCTTTTCCGAATTCCTTCGAACGGAGGTTTATCGAGAATTTTCTGGCACCCCTGACTTTGTCAGATTTCGCAATCGCTGGCCTGCAAGAACCCCCAAGAAACCAAGACCCTGAGTACTGCACAGCGAGGACGCTGGTGCTTAAGGAGGGGAGAGTGTCATATCCTAGCCATTTAGCTAAGTGCTAGTATCTGACACTATTTATTTCCTCTAAATGGTACCTGTATCTTAGCGATATTCAGTGACTCTTTTATTGTCATCACGGCAGTACAACTGTATCGCCGTATTTTCCCTCGACCCACACCCAGATTGTAAGAAACCCTGTTCCTAAGACAATCTTACTAATTCTCTCTACGCTGTATAATTAGATCCAGAGATTAGGTTCTACTATTAGTCTAAGGTTGCCAACTTAGCCTAACCAAAGTAGCACCTCACAGCTCTCCGACCGTCATCAACAGACTAACAACGCGGCTTGTCAAGCATTGGAAATCTCGTTTAGCATTGGGAACCTCGTTCGGCGCGTCGTATGGTTGGTTAGCTCAAATGTGCGTACTTGTGCGTACCGGGAGGTAATGGTAGTACAGTACGCGTTAGAACCCTTATTGATAAAGTAGCGACGTACCCACGTTGTAGGTCCTTCCGATGGAAAAGTACGAATTTGAATTAGTAGCGAGTACACGTACAATGTATCAAAATATAATGTTGCGTGATTCTACTCGTCGCATGAGCATGGGACCAATATCCCCAGTGAACGCGCATGTACGGGGACGTGTTCAACCTCCGCATCGGCCTTAAAAATTAAATATCAACCATCAACATCAATGCATCAAACTTTGATGCATCACCCGTTTATTATTCTCCCAATTCATGGACGCATCGATTATATAGGACACTAAATTGTGGATACATCGATGAAATTGGACACTAATTCGTGGATGCATCGATTAAATGGGGCACTGATTCGTGGACGCATTGATTAAATAGGGCACTAATTCATTGATGCATTGATGCGGGTAATGCGGGACGAATGCATTGGTGCATCAACATCGGTCTTCTCACACATATAATTTTAAGGAGATTATTATGAGCCGGATTGTTACCGAATGGTAGCCGTGTATATAGTTTAGCAAGACTATATTGCTATTGACTTCTACAATCATTTAGTTAAGAAATTTCAAATGGGATGCATCGATTCTGCCGATGTCCCGGAATTGTATAAGTAATCCGTTGTACATCGATTAAATACATTACTAATTCATGGATGCATTGATTAATCAGGGTGATAATTCATGGATGCATCGTTTAAATAGGTCACTAACTAATGAGCGCATTGTTTGAATTAAGCACTAATTCATGGACGCATTGATTGAATACGGTACTAATTCATGGATGCATTGATTAAATAGGGCACTAATTCATGGACGCACTTATGCGGCTGATGCGGCAAACGCATCATGATGCCATAAATACATCGATGTTTGATGCAAAGGCTCAAGACGTGTACGGACTAAGGCTCCGAATAAGGTATCGATTAATGATATGTAATCGACGCATCGGAGTTTTTGCAATTAATCAATTATCGATCTTAACGCACTACATTTATCGGATGCATCGATCTCTAAGGCTTGACTTAAGAATTGTATCGATATTGAAAGGCTGACTTATCATATGTTAGAAAATCTTTAACTTATCATAGGCACCAATCTTTAGTGCCGTGATTTATCATATGCTTCGATCTTTAGGCCGCTATTTATGACATACTTCGATCTTTAGGCCGCGATTTATCACATGCACCGATCGTAAGTCCGTGATATATCATATGCACCGATCTTAAGTCCGCGATTTATCATGTGCATCGATATTTCTTTACACTTTCTACCGGTTATTCATTCTTGTATCCCGCGCGAGCTTAAATCGAATAGTAATTAACTTTATATTTTTCATTAACCATATAAAAATCTAGCCGATGAATGAAAATTGATAATTTATACACAAGTCAAATACTTTCATGGAGTCGACTGTGACGGAAATAAGGAGAAGATGTTCAAGCAGAATTGTCTTGTCATTACTATACGCAAATTAAAACGCATCTATGGCCGCGTTGGTTCCTTGATATATTAACGGCCAACATGAGACGAGAGAGGGTTCATGGATTGAGCAAGGAGGACGGCCACGACGGAAGGAGCGACACGATCGGGCGGCGACGACCCTTTGGGTCGGCGCCGCAGGAAAACCCCGCACGTAGGGTTTTGCATAATTTCCGGGCGCCCGCGACCCGCCGGATCCGACTACGGTGACATGCCCCCCCCCCCCCCCCCCCCCCCTCGACACCCACTACCCCGACCGACCTTCATGATCATATGATCCCTTGAGCGTGGGCCCGGGTGAGCGCGGAGGCCCCCGCTCAAGAAAAGGCCGCTCGGTGGACGCGCGATCAGAGGGGAAGGGGTACGGTCACAAGCCGGACTATCTGACAGGTACCCGGGTACCGGACAGAGAAAAAACCGAGGAAATGAGAGGGGAAAATCCATGCGCGGAGGGAGGAGCGCCCATTTTTTCTATGTCTGTGTGTCTCGGCCCCCCCCCACCTGTCCTCGAGGTGATGGGGGACCTCGACAAGGAGGACCGTCGCGTCGGTGGACGCGGCACGACTTTGGGGCGGGGTTTACGGGATGAGGCGGCGGGATCGACGAGCGACCGCGCGAGGAGGGGTTTTTTGTCAGCCTTTCCCCTCCTATCTTCGGCAAGACCGAAGTCACGCGGGAGCTAGATTAGGCTGGCCCGTCGTCCCTCCCGAACGCCGCGGTGGGAGCGGGCCGTGCATCGTGAAGGTCGAGCATCAGTTTAGTTTTGCATTTGCATTTCTCGACAAGTGGACTTATTTTTATATCTGTTTTGTCTTGATTACAAAATTAGTACGATGTTACTGCTTAGCAGGGACTGGATCCGCCATTTTTTTGTTGGGTTCGGATCCATGAGTACTTGACTTTTTAGGATCCGGAACTAGTGAGTACCTCTAAAAAAGGGATCCGGATTCCGCGATTACCTGTGATTTTAGGGTTCGGATCCCGCGATTACCTGTGATTCTAGGGTTCGGACCCCGCGATTACCTGTGATTCTAGGGTCCGGATTCAGCGATTACCTGTGATTCTAGGGTTCGGATCCAGCGATTACCTGTGATTCTAGGGTTCGGATCCAGCGAGTACCTGTGTTTTCGGTTCCGGAACCGAGTAATACATGAGTACTTCTAAGTTTTTGGTTCCGTTGGGTTCGTTGGGTTCGCGATTTCAACAAGTACTCGAAGTACTCATGCAAATTGATACAAATTGCGCATTTTGGGGGAAATTTGTACTGCAAATTCAATTTTTACATCTCTACTAGTTCTATGCGCCTGCTCATGTTTGGATCCCATACAGTAGATTTTGACTCAGGTATCCTGAACACCCTATCTGAATTCCCAACAAGCTCCTCTTTTGTACGTTGGATAGCCGTCGATGACAAGCTCTTCCCTAATCTAGACGGTATACTACTTCCCGCTTGCCCCGCCATTGTTGCTATCTATGATAGGAGTTGGATGTGGACGGGCAAATTATGGTGGATTTCAAGCGCGTACGCACCGTTTAACTGGCCCTTGGGTGGGCTACAATCGATTCAAGGCTGCGGAATGACAACAATCAGGGCCTTTGAGCTAATCCTAAACATAAACCTCAGCAGATTTGCATTGCCAAATACCTCCCAAAAGAACAGCGTGTCACTTCGGGCCACCACAGAATCATGAGATACTCGAAATCGTGAGCACGGATTGGGTATCGCGATTCCACATCGTTTTGCGAGGATGAGGTACTCGCGATTACCGCGGATCCATTAAAGTACGATGAATACCGGATCCAACGATTACTTACAATAACTGGTACCGGATCCTACGATTACTTACAATAACTGGTACCGGATCCAACGATTACTTACAATAACTGGTACCGGATCCAACGATTACATGTGATTCTAGGGTTCGGATCCCGCGATTACCTACCGAAACTAGGGTTCGGATCCAGCGATTACCTATGATTATAAGGTCCGGATCCCGCAATTACCTGTTATTCTAGGGTCCGGACCCACGAGACCGAGTCCGAACCCGAGTAGTCTCGGGGATTCGCGGAGCCGTAGGATCCGGATCCAGTCCATGCTGCTTAGGCGGGGGGCCTGTGGCAATTGCTGCGGTTGCTTACAGTTTTTTAACTCCCGAGGAACGTCGACACACAATGAAGCTTGGTGTGTCGATAGGTGTACATGGTTGAAGAGACCCGGGCTAAACTTGCTTATAAGTCCTAAATGGCTTGGTATAGAAGCCCGAGAGAGAGCAGGTGGTCCAGTTTGCCGGCACATGTTGTAAACAATTTCCAATTTCATGGATTGATAAATCATCAAATTTAATAGTGCAAAATGAAACATGATGTTGTTTGACCTGCACGATGCATGGCCCACTCCTACCGAACTGGGGTGCCGACCGGCCAAGGCCGATCGGCGTTCGAGTGGGTCGACGGGCTACCCTATGTCCCTAGTCTAGCTCCTGCGTGACTTCGGTCTTGCCGGAGAAAGGAGTGGAAAGGCTAGCGAAAAACCCTCATCACGAAGTCGCTCGTCGACCCCGCCGACGCATCCCATAAGCCCCGAGCTAAAGCCGTAGCCGTTCCTCCCGTCACGACTTTCGTCCTAGTTGAGATCCCCCGGCACTTCGAGGGAAGGTGGGGGGGGGGGGGGGGGGGGGGGCGAGAGAGCTACACAGAAAAAGCTAGCGCTCCTGCCGCCAACATAGATAACTTCCCCGGCCATTTCCCTGGCATTTTCTGTGATAGTTCCCGGGTACATGTCTAGAAACCATGTATTTCACCGACTCCATCAACTACCTACTCGACACGGCACAAGGCAGATCCGGCCTACACGCTCTACACTCCTCCGTCACGGCCGCAGGGATTGACGCTACCAACTTCCCTACGGAGTCGGCACTCACCGCCGACGGACCCGACGGGGTCGGAGCTATAGCTCTAGGCAACGAGGCCGCTGCCTTTGCCGACACCCGAATAGGGCGTGGATTCGACGTTTTTTTTGGCATTTCGAGTCCTTCGAATCTATTTTTTTCATACCCGACATGTCCCAAACCTATAACTCTCGAAGGTGAATTGAATTGAGAACTTCTTCCAATGTTTGTGAGATGAGTGAAATCTTTAACGCGTGTGTCCCGGTCTATTGAGATACTGTGAGTGACAAACACCCACTTGAATTGAAACCTCCCGCCCATCGTCGTGAGTGCGTATGAGTCATACAATCGACTATGGCGAGTTGCGGCCGAATTTCCGAGTTAGAGAGTACATAGTGAGATACTCTGCACGGTGTGACACGAATGCATGATGAGATATGAAGTGAGACACTATGTATAGGAATAAGATCAATTACAGTCGGTTGATTCTGATTTTACCAAATCCAATTCTATCCCATACAACTTGGCAAAACCCTCCGTCGCACAGTGCCCGTATTTTGTGTGTTGACAGGTGTGCTTCAGGGGCACACCACCCTCGGGCACTGTGCTTCATCACCGGGAATTTTATTAGGTCGTGCGAAAATGTTTCCAATCTGCATGTTTTAATGTGAAAGTGATTTTTGGAATCTACATGGCCAGTGTAGATTTCAATCACCGCTTTCACATTAAAGCATGCAAATTGCAAAGTGAATGCATTTGCGATAGACGAAACGGAATATTACAAATTTGTTACAGTAACCAGCTCCTCTCCGCTGATATCACGTTCCCAAAAATTAGTATCCGCTCCGCTAAAATCACTCCGCTCAAGAAATGCAACGTACACCTTCACAAAGTCCTTGTCTCCCTGCGAATTATTAATAGAGAAGGCGAAGTCAATACACATAAAGAAAAGTAAAGTAAATATTTACAACATGATTAGAGCGAAGCCATTATGTTTCTCACCTTACAATGATTTACGGAAACCAGCAATGCATGATTACGAGTGGCGAACATTCCTTGACTTCGACGCACATCCTCCCAACATTATTCTGATCATCCCCGTTGCCCCTTGGCTAGGTACGACAAGTCGAATTCTCCAGACGCCATGCCTAGCTCGCAACGCCCATTCCACACATTGCCTTTTCCACACATAACACACACGCAATTATTTAAATTCAAAATGTGCACATATTTTCACACAGCCCGTCACACACCAGCACGTACAAACACAAGTACGTTCTCTCCCCTCTCTCTATCTTTCTATTCTATTCCTCTCAGTCAGTTAATTTCCGCACAGTCAACACAATCTGGAAGGTCGCAACTACTTTAAGAAGCACGATACAAACATTGCTTGCATACAGTCAGACACATGCGCAACACACAGTTATTCATACACACAATATGAATATATTCCCACACAGCCGGCCACACACATGCACGCAAAGACGCGCAGAATCTCTCTCTATGTTTGTCTATCTAACACACACGTTTCTCAGACAATTTTCACTCGATGTGACAGACAGATAGACAGACACACACATTTGACCAACAGAAAGTGACATTTTCACACACACTGCACATACACGCATCTGCACACACACGCACATGAAGTCAAAAGTATCTTTTGCCATATACATTACACAATACTTCCGTCTTCAGAAGACCTACATCAACAACCTGTTAGGTCCCAACTATATACATTTGCAAAGACGGACTGTAGTTCACAAAATATTATTGTGTACAAGCTCGGCTGCAACAAGCAATCAAGCACCCGGCACTGCAGTTTCGAGAGGAAGCCAGCAGGGGGGACGTACCGGTACAACTTGTTAATAAAGATACTTCCAACGGTGTCGCTGCTAGTTGCTGCCTCGGCGAGGCCGTGAAGACAGTGCGGCCGGTCATCCGGCTGGTCGTTCTTGTTTCCAACGAGCCGGGGGGGCGGGGGGGGGGGGGGGGGGGGGGGGGGCGCAAGCTGTCGCGCAGAGGGATGCCCTCGACGTCAGTGGTTGACACGTCACAGCTGCCTTACGGGGAAGAGTTTGAATATGGCCCACTGCAATCGTTGGGTGCTGTGACGGCGAAGGGTAGGGCGGCGCCGGACCCCTCCATTTCCGTCCCCGCCGCTGTTGTGACGTTTGCAGCATAGCGGGCCGCCATTTCTGCACAATCACATGGATATCACTCGGTGTTTTAAAACAATCGCAGCCCGCGACTACAAATGTTTCCCGGTAGCAACAAATTAGACACGTAACTCTACACCTCGTGGCAGTCTTTTATGTGGGAAGTGTGGCAGGGAGTGTTATATTGGAAAAGTGCAGTGCCGGGGGCGAGTTCTATAATACTTACCGTCTACTCGCAGCAGAACATCATCGAAAAACATGCCGTCCCCGAAGGAAACCATTCTCGGATGTCGCCTCAATCCCTCCCCCGCACACGTAGCCGACATAACCACCACTCGTCGAAATTAGAGTCGACTAGGTGCAGAGTGCGCTGAGAGGTATGATTACCTGCGCCACGATTGAGGGTGGTTGACTGCACTGCGGGTCCCATCGTGTAGAGGTCATATATGTATGGCCTAGAAAAATACAGTCGGAACAAGACTTGTGAATTACGTCCGGGCACCTTTCGGGATGCATGTGCAGCCTACCTGCGGGAATCGTTGTGATATCGGACATTTGATTTTCCTCCCTACGCGCTTGAACTGCGCATTGACCGCCCAATGCGCCTCTTTGCGATGACATGGCAGATTGGCGCGTGCTCCCGAGATTTTTTATCATGTTGCCTTTGTACTTTACCAAGGCAACGCGGAAGTAAAGCGTGATAACGGCATGCGAGGATGTACGGACGTGCGGTCCGCAACCTCGTGGCAAGTGCAATAAACCTCGTGGCGGAATAGCGATGCACTCTTTTCCCTCAACCTAATCTACTCCGTACATTCCCATTGAAATCATATCCAGGGCGGGGATACGAGGGCTACGTGGATTTGGCGAATTCGCGCGAGACAGAGATACTCCGTTTCCATTGGATGACATGTGCGATACGAGACAGAATCTTTGACAGCTGTACCCGGGTGAATAAATCTGTATCACGCTTGTTTGCGAGATGAAACCCAAAATTATTGCTTACAATGCGGGATGGATATGTTGTATTATGTTAAGGAGTGAATTGATTACAAACCATTTTAGTTTTCCTCCGAGATAAGATAATTTCTCAAAAATAGGCATGGGACTCGAAATTACCCGGGTACCCAATACCCGGTTCCACGCCATGCACCCGAAAGGTGGTCCTCAGCCTCACCCCCCCCTTTCCCCTTCTCTACACCACTACCCTCCGAAAGATCACTATCCATCTGAAGCCCGATCCGATCAACCACCGGTTTCTTCGTATCCAGGGCGTGGAACCGGGTATTGGGTACCCGGGTAATTTCGAATCCCATGCCTATTTTGGAGAAATTATCTTATCTCGGAGGTAAACTAAAATGGCTTGTAATCAATTCACTCCTTAATATAATACAACATACCCATCCCGCATTGTAAGCAATAACTTAGGGTTTCATCTCGCAAACCAGCGTGATACAGATCTATTCCCCCGGGTACAGCTGTCAAAGATTTTGTCTCGTATCGCACATGTCATCCAATGGAAACGGAGTATCTCTGTCCCGCGTGAATTCGCCAAATCCACGTAGACCTCGTATCCACGCCCTGGATATGATTTCAATGGGAATGTACGGAGTAGATCAGGATGAGGGAAAAGAGTGCATCGTTATTCCGCCACGAGGTTTATTGCACTTGCCACGTCCGTACATCCTCGCATGACGTTATCACGCTTTACTTCCGCGTTGCCTTGGTAAAGTACAAAGGCAACATGATAGGAAATCTCAGGAGCACGCGCCAATTTGCCATGTCATCGCAAAGAGGCGTATTGGGTGGTCAGCTCAAGCGCGTAGGGAGAAAAAACGAATACCATCAAAACGAAGCTATTCTGTAAGTTTGAATCACAATCACAGTTTCTACTCGCGATCTCGCGCTGGCCGTCACAATTGTAACTCTGCACATTGACCGACCGCACATCCAACGAACTCTTAATGCTAGCCCAAGACTCCACTGCCCGTGCCACTCGGCCTATGCTAAAGTCATTGCATAAGCCACAGGTTGGCTAGAATGTTTGACCAGAGGTGTCGCAACGACCACATGCCGCGGTGTAATGCCGTTCGGCTGTGGCCGATGTCGGTTTAATTTAACTACTGAGTCACCTGAGGTAAGTTGCACCCGCTCAACTCGTCGAAACTTACTACTCCACCGCCATAGCTTCATCAAACCTGCTAATAGTCAAGTTCAATAGTATGCATCTGTTTTGACCGCGACGTTTTTTGTCGAAATCTCGTGTGCGCGTGTTAGTGTTGTTGCTGAAAGCACTCATTGCGTGTAATCCATGTGCGTGTCCTACGCGGCACGTGTATTTGTTCTCAGGTATATGCAGAGGTGGCGCATACGAGTACGTTGCAACACCCAAGAATAGCATTCTTGCTGATGATATACTTCCGCTGTTTCATCAAAGCTACTGAGTCACCCGGTAAGTTAGACCCGCTCATCATGTCAGGGCTAGAGAGACTTCATGAAACTTCCTCTATATTTGTATTTGTGTGTGCGTAAGCGCGCGCGTGTGTGTGTGTGTGTGTGTGTGTGTGTGTGTGTGTGTGTGTGTGTGTGTGCGTGTGTGTGTGTGTGTGTGGATGTCTTTCTCCGTATGTATGTGTGTGTGTATGCATTTGAAACAACAGCAACAACAACTTAAGTTGTAGAAGTAGAAAAAACAAAGTAGTAAACAACACATTAGCTACCAGGTAAGAGCATTTTCAGCAATTACACAGACAACCTACATATTTTGCGTGTGCGTGTGTGCGCATGCACGTGTGTGTATGTATTTCTGTGTTTATATCGGCGTGTTTGCGCGCGCGTGTGTACATCAACAAAACAATAGCAGCGTCTATAATACATGTTGTATTAGAAGCATAAATGAACAAAGAATAATTTTAGCTACACAAATAAGAGAAAAAGCAGCAACGATGTGTGTGTGTGTGTGTGTGTGTGTGTGTGTGTTTGTTTGTTTGTGTATCTTGCATCAGCTAGAAAACAGTAGCATCGATAATTAACAGCTAGGCGTTATGGAAAGAGCATTAGCCTTTAATTTGTGTAGTTCTTGCGACGTGTAGAGTAGGATTATAACATTGCTATCCCCGAAGATGATTGTCGAGTCGCCGTGTGCACATGATGCTGTACACGGCATGTCTCGGACAGCACTGAGTGTGTGTGTGTGTGTGTGTGTGTGTGTGTGTGTGTGTGTGTGTGTGTGTGTGTGTGTGTGTGTGTGTGTGTGTGTGTGTGTGTGTGTGCTGCCCGGCGCGTGGTTTTCAGGTATCGGATGAACATGCAGCATAAACTGCTCAGGAAAACTGATGCAGCACCACATGCTATGCAATTTCGGACAGCCTCGAGGTTCATTCTGGGACGTCATATTGAGCGGAACTGCGATGGTGGATTCAGTTGTAGCGGACTTGATGTTGTCGCTCATATCTCACGTGCGGATGATTTTTACATCGGATGCTGAATTTGTAACCATTGACTCTCACTACACTTTTCTATCGAATGGATGCACTGTGCATTGTGCATGTTTGACTGTGAAAGCGGTGGTTGAAATCTACATTGATACACTAATAAGGTGAGAAACATAATGGCTTCGCTCTAATCATGCTGGCTTTATGTGTTTACTTTACTTTTCTTTATGTTTGCTGACTTCGCTTTCTCTATTTAAAATTCGCAGGGAGACAAGGACATTGTGAAGTGGTACGTTACATTTCTTGAGCGGGGTGATTTTAGCGGAGCGGATACTCATTTTTTGGAACGTGACATCAGCGGAGCTAGAGGAGCTAGTTAATGTAACACATTTGTAATATTCCATTTTATCTATCGTAAATGCACGCACTTTGCTATCTGCATGCTTTAATGTGAAAGCGGTGATTGGAATCTACACTGGCCATGTAGATTCCAAAACTCACTTTCACATTAAAACATGCAGATTGCAAACATTTTCGCACGACCTAATAAAATTCCCGGTGATGAAGCACAGTGCCCGAGGGTTGTGTGCCCCTAAAGCACACCTGACAACACACAAAATACGGGCACTGTGCGACGGAGGGATTTGCCAAGTTGTATGGGATAGAATTGGTTTTGGTAAAATCAGAATCATCCGACTGTAATTGATCTTATTCATGTACATAGTGTCTCACTTTGTATCTCATCATGCATTCGTGTCACACCGTGCAGAGTATCTCACTATGTACTCTAACTCGGAAATTCGGCCGCAACTCGCCAGAGTCGATTGTATGACTCATACTCATTCACGACTATGGGCGGGAGGTTTCAATTCAAGTGGGTGTTTGTCACTCACAGTATCTCAATAGACCGGGACACACGCGTTAAAGATTTCACTCATCTCACCTACATTGGAAGCAGTTCTCAATTCAATTCACCTTCGAGAGTTATAGGTTTGGGACATGTCGGGTATGAAAAAAATAGATTCGAAGGACTCGAAATGCCAAAAAAAACGTCGAATCCACGCCTTGTTCGTATCTACCGCGTACCAAAGCCCACATTGGAGGAAGGCGAGGTCCCCGCCATCAAGCCTATCCCCCATACTCAAGCCGCCCTCAACCGCGCTAACCTAGCGACTGGCCTCAACGAGGACGCTACGTGGACTACCCGCGGCCTACCCCTCCCGAAGAAATCACTCCCCACGCGCCACCACCACATTACTCAACGCCACAAGATCATCTTTGCCACGGTCGCTCTCCTTGCTCACGGTGCGAGCCTTATCGGAGGCTCTGCCAAACTCGCCACACCGGTTGATTGCTCGTCCTACCTCGCCCGGCCTATCGGCAAGCTACTCCGCGTCCTTACTTCCTCCCGCAACCGACCGGGAACTCAACGTGCGGACAACACCTCACAGCCTACTGACTCTACCTACGCTAACGACACAACCGATTAGCCCCACTCCTTCCCAGCTACATGAGAATAGCGGAGCGACCGCCCTACCGCTATGGAGGAGGACACCCACCCGATAGACACACCCAACGAAGCACCGTGGCAGCTAGTTCGTTATACTAAGAGTCGTCCACAAGAACCACCTGCATGCTCACCCGAGATGGTGGCTTATGAAACGCGTGTTACTTCCATACGACTCGCGCTCCGATAAGCTTTTCCCAACTCCCGCTAGACACTTGTAGAAGAATAAGCGGATCTGTTGGGCGAAGACCCCCTCATGCTCCCCTCGCCCGGCGGGAAAATGGCCCGCCAAGACTCCGACTCCCGACGCTCCCTTCTCCCTCGCCGAACGGGATCCGCGCCTCAACACCCTCGTCCTCCTCTTCCTGGATCTGCCGCGGCGGACGTCTCCGTGAACGATATACCCCGTCGATCCGCATCAGCCCAACCCCCCGCAGCTGCCTCATCGGCAGGGGGCCATAGGATAATCATCCGCGTCTCGACTTGAACCCCGGTAGGAATAGCCCACGGTGGGTCGTCTATGACAACCTTAATCGTTCTTTCTAGGAGGCGTGCCGAAAGTGGATGAGGGAAGGAAGGGGCACTAGCATGCCAATCTCTTAGCGAGGCGATTGGAGTTAGCGATAGAACTATGTGTTGGCTGTTTCTTTTTACGTTATGATGGGGGACTTATTAGTGGATTTGACAACGGGACTCTACCGCCGAGCAATGTGTAAGTCATTGTCTTTCATGAAAATGAAAATGATATACAACATTTGCCGCTAACGCGTTGTGCAGCGGATGTCTACGGGCTTTCTTGCATATGTCATCTAGGACTTGGTAAACAAAATTTAGGCCGGCATCTCAAATCCAAGATAGGGACTAAGTCATTAACACCGTACATGGGAGTGTAATCAAATCTGGCATAGCTAAAGCATGAGAGGCATTGTAAAACATAATGCTTAGCGGTAAAGTCCCGTTGTGAAATCCACTAAATACCCCATCGCCAAGGAAAGGAAACAATTCTATCGCTAACTCCGATCGCCTCGGTTAGCGACATGCTTTTGGTATCCCTCCTTTCTTCCCTCACCATGTCTTGGCACGCCTCCGGGAACGAATGGCTAAGGCAGTCATAGCCGTCCCACCGTGAGCTACTCCTACTGGGGTTCAAGTAGAGACGCGGATGATTATCCTATGGCCCCCTACTGAGTGGGCAGTAGCCGGCGGTTGGGATGATGGTGCGTATCGACGGAGTACATCGTTCACGGAGACGTCCGCCGCGGCAGATCCAGGAAGAGGAGGACGAGGGCGTTGGACGTGACGGCTTTTGGGCGAGGGAGAAGGGGGCGTCGGGAGTCGGGGTCTTGGCGGGCCATTTTTCCGCCGGGCGAGGTGACACGAGGGGGTCTTTGGCCAATAGATCCCCATCTTCTTCTACAAGTGTCTAGCGGGAGTTGGGAAAGGCCGATCGGAGCGCGAGTCGTATGGAAGTAACACGCGTTTCATAAGACTCCGTCTCGGGTGAGTATGCGGGTGGTTCTTGTTGACGACTCTTAGTATAACGAACTAGCTGCCACGGTGCTTCGTTGCGTGTGTCTATAGGGTGGATGTCCTCCGCCATAGCGGTAGGGCGGTCGCTCCGCTATTCTCATGTAGCTGGGAAGGAGTGGGGCTGATCGGTTGTGTCGTTAGCGTCGGTAGAGTCATTAGGCTGTGAGGTGCTGTCCGCACGTTGAGTTCCCGGCCGGTTGCGGGAGGAAGTCAAGACGCGGAGGAGCTTGTCGATAGGCCGGGCGAGGTAGGACGAGCGATCAATCGGTGTGGCGAGTTTGGCCGAGCCTCCGATAAGGCTCGCACCGTGAGCGAAGAGAGCGATCGTGGCAAAGATGATCTTGTGGCGTTGAGTAAAGTGATGGTGGCGCGTGGGGAGTGATTTTTCGGGAGGGGTAGGCCGCGGGTAGTCCACGTAGCGTCCTCGTCGAGGCCAGTCGCTAGGTTAGCGCGGTTAAGGACGGCTTGAGTTTGGGGGATAGGCTTGATGGGGAGGACTTCGTCTTCCTTCAATGTGGGCTTTGGTACGCGGTAGATTCGAAGAAACCGGGGGTTGGTCGGGTAGGGCTTCAGATGGATAGTGATCATTCGGAGGGTAGTGGCGTAAAGGAGAGGAAGATGAGAGGTGAGGCTGATGACCACCTTTCGGGAATCGGCAAAAGTAGCGGCCTTGTTGCTCACATATGTAGTTCCGACCCCGTCGGGTCCGTCTGCAGTGAGTGCCGCCTCCGGAGGGAAGTTGTTAACGTATATCCATGCTACTGTGAGGGTGGAATGTAGAGCGTGTAAACCGGATTTGCCTCATGTCGTGTCGAGGAGGTAGTTTATGGAGTCGGTGACCGTTGTGGCCATATTTTTGCATGGGGTAGGACAAATCGGTAAAACAGGAAAGTTCGACCATGCGGCAGTCTACTAGCCCCCAACGGTATAACTATCGATCGACTTTAGGGGTGTTGTCCGGTCGCTTGTTGCTTAGGGGGGCTGGGCCGCTCACTGTGACGTTGGCGAATCTATCCCCCATAACAAATGCTAGTAGAGGAAAATGGGGATGTCCGTGAATTAGTACTCTTTCTACACATCGTGTGTCGCAGCGTAGAGGGTCTTCTCCACGTCGGGAAGTTGTGTGTAGCCGTCGACCCATAGGGTGGCTAGAGTGGAGAGGAGGAGATCTGTGGCTTGATAGTTGTTAAAACCTTTAAGTTAAGGGCTTGATAACCAAATTTGGTGTCCCCCTCTTTGTGCGTCATTCTGGTAGGGGGGGGGGGGGGGGGGGGGGGGGGGGGGGGGGGGGGGCTTGGATAGACTAGGTCTCGCAAGGGCCACCTTCGTGGTCAGTGAGGACCCGGGTGTGGTCTTGCGAGTGGTTTTGTCAGTGTAGAAGTTCTTTAGCCACCCGTCGGTGGTTAACGCAAATGAGCATTGTGCAAGGAATCTGGGCGGGGAAAGTTACGACGGCCTTGAGGTGTCTTGGGAGCGAGGGGGTTGGGTCGAGAGCAGATTATGACGTTGTCGGGATGTAGCTTGACTCCCCAGCGGCCAGCGCTTGCTAGCCTCCTCGATAATTTGGGTTGTCGTTGTGGTGGACACAACCTTCGTTAGCGCAATCATTGGGCGTCTTAGCTTGTTTCATTTGAGTACCACTGGGTCGACTATTGGGGTCCCAAAAACTTCGCAATCTATTGCCATGTGAGGAGGTTGCGCGAGGGGTCGAGGCACGACAATACTATTGAGGTGGTGCGCTCGGTTTGAGAAGTCCGTGTAGACGGTGAGGGACGGGTGGGCTCGCGGGGTAGGGGGTGGGACTCGTACTGTCGAGGCCCAAGTAGCGGGAGGCTGGGTTGGGGCATGGGGATCAACTACCTCTAGACGAGCGGTGGTCTGGGGCTGCGTCGGGGCAATCTCGTTGGGCTGGGGGGTTGGCGTTGTCTTGGGGGGTTTCTTTGGTGGAGTCTATCTTGGTGGGCTTGTCCTCTTCGGCGGTGGCATGATACATGGTGTGTGTGTCGCTGGATGAGGCGAGTGTATGTGTAGGGTTCAATTCGGTTGGAGCGCGCGTTGTCTAACAGGTTCTTCATCGGGGCTAGAGTTCGGGCAGGTAGTGCTTCTGGGTGAGAGACATGATTGTATGAGGGGATAGAGATGTTGGTGCATCGATATGGTAATTTTGTGGTTTTGTGTGAGTGTGTCCTCGAGAAGTGTGATGCTGGCCGGGGGACAACTGAGGAGTGCCGGTGATGCTGCGGATCGAGTCGATAATTGGCGGGTGAAGCTCGGTATGAGAAAGGAGGAGTCGAGGAAGCTTTTGAAGCCATGTAGGAGCTGAAGGAGTGGTCGGCGGGCGGCGACAAGGGGCTGGAGAACGGGTTGGGTGGGAGTGCCATCGCCCCAAACAAGTTCTATGCGGTGGTGACAGCTCGCATAGAACTTCTTTGTTTAGAAAATCCGCGGGAAAGCTAGTTTTCCGTGGAAAATCAGTACTTTGCTAGTACTTTCCACTGTCTTTAATACCGGCTACAAAGAAAGAAGTGGGGGGAGGAAGGTAGGGCGCCTTTGTAGCACTAGTCGAATGTAAAAAAAAACGTAGAGCACCTTGTGTTTCTTGGGTATTGCATCAAGTGACGGTCGGGCAAGGAAGCGTGTCAGCACATAGCGGATCCGGGTGTTTCATCGGGTTGCGTCGCGGTAGGTGAAGTATGCAGAGGTTCCCTTCGAAAGGAGAAAACAGTTGGATCATGTCATGCGCTGGTTTGCATGGATTCGTGTGTGTATGTAAGGTGTTTGAGCGATGGGACGGGCGAGGGGGTACCGGCTTGGTGCCATGGCGTGTGGGGTCTTGGGGCGGTGATGACGTCCTCACACGTGACTGTTGGGGCACGTGTCGGGCTTGGATAGCAACGAGGCACAACGTCGGAAAGGGTAGTACGCCCGTGATGGGTCGGATCAGGGATGGTAAACACTAACACGTGGGGGCGTCTCCGTCCGGGATGGCGAGTAGGGCGTCCTCAAATGATGAATAGGAGACACAACGCGTGTTGGTCTGAAAGAATTTCGGGTCGGACCGACTCGGACTGTCGGCTCACCATTTTGTCGTCCAACAACTCTAAAAGTGCGAGGAGCACAGCGGGGGAAAGATATACTACGGGTTTTGGGTAAGGGGGACCGGGGTCTTTCTCGTAGGTGGTCCTCGCGTTGTCTATTGCCTCGTAGAGAGCAGGTCGCGGGTCGGGAAGTGGGGTAGGCTCTTGGTTTCGCATTTCACATAGCACAGAGGTCACGCGAGACAAGGCTTGTTGATTCGCGAGTCAACGGAAATGTAGGATTAAGAGCCACACTCTATGAGACTCATTCGCGTCACGTGAAAGATGGGGGGGACGTAATCCGGCGGGGACGCCCGGAGCCATCGAGTAAATGACGCGACGGAGTTTGAGTTGGCGGCTCGGCGTGGGAGCGGAGAACCGTGAGGGCACCGCTCATGTCGGAGATCGTTACCATCACGTTATCTGCTCATTGGGGCTCTGCTCATTCGGGCGCAAAGCCACAAATAGGTGGTCCGGGCGGTGGCAGACAGCCCTCTAGCGACTAGCGCATATGTGGACGTCGCTGTGCCGTACGTGGATCTAGTAGGTCTTGGCGAATTCGAAAATCATATTCGACGAAATACTTTTCTCGAGGGTCCGTGAAAGTGGGGTAGTTTCCATCATGTTGTGTAGACGAGGTACGACTTGGTATTGACGGGGTGTTAGCACTAGCATTGCATTACCTTGTGCTTATGTACAAGGTAGCTAGTCCTTATCTTAGTACTTAGCGCTGTATTAATAGCGGTACTCTGTTTCCCCGTTAGTGGCGGTCGGCAGACCCTGCCGGTGCCTTTGCCGGCCGCCATCTCTCTCTTTTCACTCCCTTTGTCCCCACTGTTGCCCACTAGCGGGGCCGGCTAGACTACCCGTGTAACCATTGTACTTCCAAACTCCAAGAGGTTATGGCCCCCCTACAACGTTACCCGGGATAGTCAGACTTCCGAAATACGGCAGCCCCAAGTAGGAGAATAGCGTACAACTTGGATACTCGCTATGAAGTCAATACCGACGCTAGTCGCCCAAGGGCCCCCGTGGCCGCCCTAGACTAGCAGTACCGCCTCCGCCACCCAAGGAGAATAAATTGCAACCTGGATACTCGCTTGAACTACCACTACCGACACCATCCGCCCATGGTCACATATGACCGCCCTAGGTCGGTTGTCTACACCACCCTGCTCACAGCTCAGCACCGATGCTATCGACCGCATTTGGTTTCAAACCAAGTTCAAACCGATTCGTGAAATTTCGGCCCGCGAGTACTTTAAATAGTACAATTTTTTTTTTTCCCGAGGCAACGCCGCAACGCTCATCATACTTAGCGAGGTTCTAACCTTGCCCACGGCAAAGGGGGGGAGTCGACACGATAGCACATGACTATTACTTTTGAGTGCCTACACGATGGTGGCAGCCATGTTGGCTTTTCCCCTTCCTCGCCGGTCGCTCTCATGCGATAGCTAGTTCGCCCTTGGACGGTTTCTCCACTAAATGTCAGACTAGTACATTACGCAGTACACTTGGAACAGTTTCTTGTCGGCAACTCGCCGATAGCATCCCGTTCTTGTGAGCACCTGTAGCGTCACCTACCCGGCATGAGGTACCGCTACGCAAACAACGCTTACGACCAAAATGACTCCTACCTCGAAGACAAGCAAGGGCAACGACAAGACCTAAGCTACCTTGAGGGGGAGTGTTAGCACTAGCATTGCATTACATTGTGCTTATGTACAAGGAAGCGTGTCCTTATCTTAGTACTTAGCGTTGTACTAATAGCGGTACTCTATTTCCCCTTTAGTGGCGGTCTTCAGGCCCTGCCGGTGCCTTTGCCGGACGCCATCTCTCTCTTTTCACTCCCTTTGTCCCCATTGTTGGCCCCCTAGCAGGGCCGGCTAGACTACCCGTGTTATCATTGTACTTCCGAACTCCAACATGGGGAGAAGTGGATGCCTCTCCAGTGAGTGAGAGGTGTGGAGGCTTAGCCAAGGGTTGTGGCGATAAGAGAGAGTAAAGGAGGCCAATGCCGGCATGCAGAGAGGGTGTGTGCCGGGGGCCTTGTGGGGCATCCACCGGTACCGACGGAGGAGGGGGGGGCGCGTTTTCCAGCAGGGTCTCCGTTGGAGCTAAAAGTTGGACGGACATTTGTTCCGGATAAGAGGCAAGGCTGTACGAAATGGCAGGGCTATTGGATCAGCCAGCTGGTAGAGCCGGTGTTGTGTGTGAGTGTGTTGTGTTGAGGTGAGCGGAGAGCCGGGAGCTGGCCTGGGATGACCGGGAACGCGTTTGGTTAAGCGGGTACGAGGTGGATGAAGGTCGAGTGAGCTCAGCCTAAGAGGAGAAGACGGGGAGCGGTCAGAAACGGGTAGTAGCTGGGGGAGCTATCGGCGGGTGGCGACGAGAGGCGAGAAGGCTGCGAGGGGGGGTGCCATCGCTCCGGTGGCGGCGACGGCGACAACCCTCATAGGGCTTGTATGTGTAGAAGTCCGCGGGAAGTTGAATTTCCCGCGGAAAATCAGTACTTTATTAGGATGAAAATAAAAATTATTTACAATAGTACCAAGAAACTGGACCGGCTCATGTCTCACGGTCTTTACTAGTAGCTTTCCCTGTATATAATGCCGGTTGTAAAGAAGGAAGTAATGCGATGGCTAAAAGCTTCATCTCAAACGAGGAGACGAGCACCTCGGGGGCACACAAGGGAGAAAAACTGGGTCAAATGGACGCCCACAAGGATGCAATGGTGCATTGGTATGTGCGTGGTACGTGGTGGTGTGGGTTGCCTCGTACATATTGTGCTTTGTAGTGCACGACAACGAGGAAGGTGGGCGTGGCGAGGTCGATGTGGGAGGACTAGTCGGTCTCGATGGAAAACGCATGCGGGGCACAACCACCCGCTCACAACCCTCTTCCATCGTTCTTCGGTATTAATATATATGTAGTCATACGATCTATGATTAAGTAAGTAAGTACCTTTGATAAGTAAAGAAGCGCCGCGACGGCGAATAGACGGCCCAACACGCAGAGACCCTGCTTTAGACGAGCTCGCTAAGCCAGCCCTCAAGCAACTCCCCCATTTTGCACAATCTAAAGCGCACCCATCGTATCTTCCCCCTACAAACGGCCAATTTCCAATGTAAGGCGCGGGCTTGTCGCGACAAGACTTGACGAGCGACGAGGGACTACTAGATTCGAAAGTCAATGTTCTTAATAACTAAGAGCGTTTGTACCTAATCGCTCGAGCCGTTGTTGTCTCCACCAACTCCATCCCTTGCGTCGTGAGAGCTTGTTCCCGCTATGGATCTGCATCGATGGGCATCATCCGCGCTGGAGGGCAGCCATAACTTTCGAGGTGTTGACCAAATGGGGGTGTTGACCAAATGACCATCACCGAGCTTCGAGTCCGTCTCACCGCCTCGGCACATCAACGTACCTTCCCGCCAACGCACATGTACCTTCGGCGCGTGTCCGTGCGGGAAAGAGCCCACGACCGCATCTTAGTTGCTGCACGAAACATTGCAATAGGAGGCACCTTTAGCGGGCAAAACAAGCCGGCGCGCCTTGACGCTGACGGAACCTCCATGTGGAGGCGTCTTGGCCGTAGAATTGGTGCTCGCATCGTGATGGGCGCCACTTGCCGCAACGGCATCGCCTCGCTCCAATACCGAACTGCGAGAGTGGACGTCAAACGCCATCCCTTTTTCGCGACGTTGATGTATGGCATGTGTCGCTCACACTCGCGCGACCCGAAACATGCCTTGAGGCAATGGGTGACGTCATGTCATGGCGGCGGTTCTCCGACATGGTGGCGCGACAAGGGTGGATGATTCCGACGTATTTTGGTCAGATTGATTTGAATCTAGAGGTTTGCATATCCAATATCATGTGTACGGGACAGTAACTCTAGCGGTTACTGTTACCGTTAATATCGGCGCGTCTCACCTGCAGGGCAACCACCTTGCCCAAGCAGTTAGACGCAGCCAACGACCAACGACTTCCCCAACGGTCAGCTCTAGCTAGCCCGTGCCTTATAAGCCGTAGCTAGCCACGAGCCTAGGCACTCTCTGCTTTAGCGCTCAGCCAATCTAAGCTTCGCGCGACAGCAGTCTCGACTCTCGTAGTCGAGTAGGGTGTCAATCTTACCTTTTCGTCCCATGCGCACTCGAGCGTCACGCGACACTTCCCCTCGTTCAGCTCCGCAGTTCCCCACTATGCAGCCTGAGCAGTCTACATCCGCCGCAGCGGCCGACCCTCACGCTACCACACTCGAACAACGCACAGCCGAACAGATTCGTACGGCGGTTTTGGAATCGGAACAACGCATTACTGAGCAGTTTTTGGCGGCTAACGCTGCCTTACTCGCTCAGCTTCGACAGCCGACAGCCACACCTGCTACTACTGATCAACAGCAGTCCATTCCCACCGACGCGACCACAGCGACGGAGGGTGGCAAGGAGGCCCCTGTGCCACCTATCGACCTGCTTGACGACGAACCCGACCCCGCCGCGGCCGAATTCGTCGACTTCACCTACTACGGCGAAGTCATCCCAGCCGGCCTCGAACGTCCCCCTCGCGACGTCGACGAGCCACGTCTGTGGACACTCACGGACGACACCGCCCGCGCTCTAAGCGACAAACGCACCCAGGCAGCCTACGACGAGTACCTACACATCGGGTGCTATGCCTTCTTCGACAGCTGCGCCAACGCGGCAATTGGCGAGGCTCTGGACACGCTGTCGCACGACACACCTCTACCGCCAGAGCAGGCGGCAGCGATTACCCTCATCCGAGCGGGTCATCGCACCCACATGGCGACGGAGGAGGCCGCCCGTACTAGATTGGGCTTCCTCCGCCTCACCAAGGGCGGACAAACGAGCACAGATGCGGACCGCGTCTTTGCCGAACTGGCCCACGAGCGTTTCTGCCGACCGCGCCCTGCCGCGGTCTCCGGCACATTGGATGCGCTTCGCCAAGCGTTCGTCGACCGCACGCTGGAAGTCAGCCTACACGCCGCCAGCAAGGCCGCCGCCGGAGCTGCCTTCGCGAAAGTCACACCGGACAAGCCTCCCGGCCCCGATGCGCGAGCCCGCAAAGCCGCCGCCGACAAACGCAAGGCCGCTGCAGCAGCAGCAGCCGCAGCACGCGCCACCCCCGCCCCCAAGCCGACCGACACGGCTAAAACCTCGAGCAAGAAATGACGGTGTGGCCCGCCGCTCCGATTCCTGCTCCCCGACGTCTTCCTTCATGCGCCACCGCGTGCGTCGAAGATGGCGGGAGTGGGAGCGCATCGGAGCGAGCGGCCAAGTCCTAAACTGGATCCGCCATGGCGTTCGCGTAAAGTTCAAGCAAGGTCTACGCCCCAAGCCCTTCAACCACGGCATCTCTATGCTCGACGCGACGCCGGCCCAACTCGAGTTTCTAAACTCGGAGCTCCCCCGCTTCGAGGCGTGCGGAGCTTGGGAGCGCGCGGACAACCCTCGCTACGTTTCCCGGATGTTTTTAGTTCCAAAACCCGGGTGCAACCAATGGCGTTTGATTATCGACCTTCGAGAACTCAACCGTTATTGCTCGACCTTCACCATGACGTGCGAGACGCTCAAGCACCTACGTCACCTCTCGCGACCGGGCGACTACTTCGTCTCCCTCGACCTTGCCGACGGGTACTACACCCTTGGCATACGGGAGGAGGACCGCGACTTCTTCACGGTCAACTACTGCGGCACGCTATGGCGCCTAGCATGCCTCCCCATGGGCTGGTCGGGGTCGGCTTACTACTTTTGCAAGCTAACTCAAGTGTTCACGAACCACCTTCGTCGCCCCCCGCAGCCGGTGCCAACGGCTACTTCCCCTCACAGTCGCCGCCCCACCAAGCGCTTCCTCCGAAACGCGCGGTGGCGGGGAATTCGACTCCTGCCCTACATGGACGACTTCCTTTTCCTCGCCGACTCCTACGAGGACGCCCTCCTACTGCGACAGCGCGTTCAAGCCCTACTCGATAGCCTCGGCCTCGAACGCAACCCCAAGAAGGGCGTTTGGACACCTACCCAAGTGGGCGACCATTTAGGCTTAACGGTGGACCTCCATCACGGCATGTTTCGCGCCCCCCCCGCAAAGCTCCAACAGCTCGCGCATCAGGCCTCATCCCTCCTCGGCCGAGCTGCATCAAACGCCCGGTGGTTACCTACTCGCCAACTTGCGGCTTTCGCCGGAAAGGCGCAGTTCCTCTACCTCGCCATCGCCCCCGCGCGCTTCTTTTTGCGCGAGCTCCACAACGTGTTAGCCACACGGGTTGGGTGGGGCGGACGCGTCCGCCTCACCCACCAACTACGCCGAGATCTCGAGTGGTGGCGCACGGTCCCCACTCAACACAACGGGCGGTCCATCTTCAAGCCTATCGAGCCCGCCTACCTCCACGCCGACTCGAGCGACTACGGTTGGGGGGCCGTTCTCAACGAGGACTCCAACTATCAAGCCCGGGGCTTTTGGAGCGCTACCGACCGCCAACAACACATTACGTGGAAGGAACTTCGTGCGGTGCGACACGCGGTGGAATCTTTTCTACCCCAACTCCAAGGCCGACAAGTCCTCCTACACGAGGACAACACGGCTGTGGTCGCCGCCCTCACCAAGCTCACCTCGCGCTCGCCCGCCATGATGGCCGAACTCCGTCGCCTATGGTACCTCCTCGACAGCAACGACATCAACATCCGACCGCGCTACATCCGCTCGGCGGCCAACATATGGGCCGACGCGCTAAGCCGGGAGTTGGACTACGAAGACTGGCAGCTCAACCCTCGTGTTTTCGCCTACCTTCAACGCCGGTGGGGGCCGCACACTATCGACCGTTTCGCCTCGATGCTCAACACGCAGCTACCACGCTTCAATGCCCGCTGGCGCGACCCCCTGTGCGAAGACATCGACTGCCTACACCTCCCCGACGCGGCGTGGAAGTGCGAGAACAACTACTGCAACCCCCCTTGGTCTGCCCTACCGGCGCTGGCAGCAAAACTCGAACAAGCCCAAGCAGCGGCAACTGTTGTCGCCCCCTACTGGCGAAACAAAACGTGGTACCACGCGTTCGCACGCTTGGCCACCGAGACCGTGCACTTCCCAGCGTCCCGCGACCTGTTCTTTCCAGGCAGGCTGGGCAAGCACGAAGGGGTCGGGCCACCCGCGTGGAACATCGTGGCCTTTCGGCTAACACCCCCTCTTGGCTCTACACGCGACGCGGTGCGATTGGCCGAGCGATATGCCCGGACCGATTAAAAGCACCTGTACAGCGCGTTCCCCCTCTGCGTACAGGACCGCCGCGCTACGGCTTACGCCGTGAAGCAGCACAATCGCCCTGGTCCACCGATTTAGCTGAAACTTTCCAAGACCTCCTAGGATCAGACAGACTCGGGGTTACGGCGGTTGCCCTACTCAGCAACTCGCTAGCGCCCTCGACGTACACGAGCTACCAGAGCGCAATCAGGCAATTTTTTATTTTTTGTGCAGAAGAAAACATCGCCCCGCTACAAGCCACACCCGCCACAATGGTCCGTTACACGGCCTGGCTGGCCCTACTCGGCACGGTCGCTGCGAGCTCGCTGCAACCCTACTTCTCCGCCATAAACAAATTCTTCCGTGACCACCGGCGCCAACCTGTCGCCGTGGGCGAACTCTTGGCGGACGCCCGCCGTGGCCTCGAAATGCTACAGCACCGCCTGGTACCTACCACCGCTCGCCTCCCGCTCCCCGCACAAGTCGCCCTGGACATCCTACACTACGCCAACACCCTTCACGATACTTTCGCCTTACCCCAGATGCAACGCTTCCGGGCCTGTTTGGCGGTGTGCGTCAATTACACGTTTTTCTGCCGCGCCGAAACCGGCGCCCGCTGCCAGACCGGCGACATGGTGGTCGACGAGCCTTCGCAGCAAATCTGCCTCTACGTGCGGAAGTCTAAGGGGGACCAGCGCCGCGACGCCGGCGATAAACTAGTCATCGCGGTACCTGTAGCCGCTAACCCCGTCCTGGCGAACCTGATCACCCACTACACAGAACAACGCGCTATCTTCTGCTCCAAATTCTACAGCAAGCCACCCCCGCTCGCCTTCTGGAGTTTCTCACCTTCAGAACCCTCCACCGATTGGGGTGCCGCGTCCACCATCTCCACCTGACTCTCCCTCGCCCTCCTCGCAGTCAACTCGTCAGCGCCCGCCGGCTTTAAATGGACGTCGCACAGCCTACGGAAAGGCGCGGCGTCCGCTGCCAGCTGCATCGGCGCGCCCCTCCCCGTAATCAAATTTATGGGTGGCTGGGCCAAGAACAGCTCTGTGACTGAAGGAAAATATATTGACCCAACCATGACCCCAACACCTGCTGCTTGGCGGTTCTTCGGCTGGCTCACTCCGTCCCCCCCGCAACACTAATTCTGGCTGTGCAAGCCTTTGGCTTTAGGTTACTGGCAAAACGTGCCCTAGGGTAAATGGTCAGATTGATTTGAATCTAGAGGTTTGCATATCCAATATCATGTGTACGGGACAGTAACTCTAGCGGTTACTGTTACCGTTAATATCGGCGCGTCTCACCTGCAGGGCAACCACCTTGCCCAAGCAGTTAGACGCAGCCAACGACCAACGACTTCCCCAACGGTCAGCTCTAGCTAGCCCGTGCCTTATAAGCCGTAGCTAGCCACGAGCCTAGGCACTCTCTGCTTTCGCGCTCAGCCAATCTAAGCTTCGCGCGAACCCACCCACCCATCCCTATAATCCTGCGCTAATTGACCCCCAGACCCTGTCTGTGGGTGTCTTTTGGCCAAATTGTAAGCAAGCTGACATCTTTGGCAAAACGTGCCCTAGGGTAAATGCTGAAATAAAATATTCATGTACCGACATATACGGGTACTCGGTAACGCGCCGTGCTGTGAATCCTCATGTGCTAGTAGAAATAGTAGAATCATGTCACAAAGTAGAAAATGGGATTGCTTACAAAGGAAAAATGGTATGTAATGAGCAGAGCCTCGACCATACTCTGACACAGCAGGCATAGGTATAGCGACTGGTTCCACCTTCCCTTTCCCCAAGTGAAGTAAGCAGGATTACGTTTGGAACAACCTAAGCAAGGTCCCCTATCTTGGTGTTTAGCGTTTACATTGATAGGGGCCGGGGATTATGACCTAGCTCACGAAATTAATTGCAAAGAAAGCAGTGAAGTCACTGTTTTTGCTAACAATTGTCGGCGTCAAAACTTCAGACACGAAAACATTTTACAGTCGCTGAGAAGAAAAACGCAATTCATGGAAACATACCATGCAGCAAGGAAACAGAAAACCTGAAATAGGAAATTAGCTTTACTACTGGCTCAACTCCTGATCGAAATCATATATTATCTGCTCATTTTAAACATGTAATTATTTTTTACAAGAAAAAAGAGGTGGAAACCACCAAGCAAAAGATGAAGGAAAAAATATATATCGTCTTCTTTTTAAATGAATGAAAAAGGGGACTATCAGGATTTTAACACTATATCGCTAGAGCTATTTTGTAATAGCCTATTTTTATGAGTTCTCGTCATCAGTAGCCCCCGGCCCCTTCCTGCGCCATCCGGGTCTTCAGCACGTGGGGGTTTGGTGCAACCGTGAACCCTTATTCTTCTGTGTTCGGCTGCACCGAACCACACTGCGTTCCGTCTTGCAGCGAATGTTTCGTGTTTCGTCCGCGTGCCCGCACGGAATAGCAAAACATTTACGGCGGCAGTCAATATCGACCTATTGTATGCAGTCGTCGCATTTGAATTCCTTTGCGCAAGCAAGCACACTTGAAATGTCACTCAGCAGAATCCAAAAGGCAGCTCAAGGGCGCAACCATCATCATCCTTTCGGAAAGGCCAAACAGTCATCCAATCAAACAACAAAACAATCGACGAGTGGCAATATTTATATGCGTTCGTCAGGATTAGTGATATCTGTACTTTTCCACACGAATCATGATAACACTTAAATTTATATGTATTATTCATTTCTAGTCCAGAAGCCGGATGCATTGAGTTCTTTGTCAGTGTGTCACGTTGCAGGGGGTGAGACGAGGAGGCGCGATTTGTGGGGATGAATATTTACACACACATAAAATATTCTCACAGCGACTCACTACATCAGTTGGTATGCTTTCAAATAAGCACATAACGCAGCGCACGCACGCGCAACGGGCACGACCTCATCCCGCCAGCGCGCCACGTCGACCACCGCCATGAGGCAGCATCGGCAATTGCCCACTATGCTGCCCTGACTGATTTGAAGGTGTACCACGACAGTGGGTTCGCTTCACGTCACTGCATCAAACCACATCGCCTTGCGCATCTCACTATAAATAACCGGTTGCCGGCCAGTCCCAACACCACACACCACAACATCTATCAATCAACCCATTACGTGACGAGGAGTCCAAATATGGAGTCCCACCCGCTCGCTCCATCCCTACCTGCCTATTAGGTAGTACGTGCACCACCACGCGTCACCACGGCCGCGGCTGATTCGGCAGCTGCGGCATAAAGTACGACCCGGGTGAGATGGGCAGCAGGTCATCCGGAAGTATCGATAAATCCGTCGAGTCGTCCTTCTCGAGAAGACTCGCTGGACCAGCGGGCTGGATGGACAGTTGCCGTGTGAGCGGCGGCGGCTGGTGGTGATTGTAGTGGTGGCTGTCGTTATGGAGAGGAGGATCGGGTAGCCAGCTGACATGGCCCATGCTCTGTAGGCCCAATAGCGGGATGGGGCCGCTGGTGCCTGCAACTTCGCTGCTGGTGTGAGGAACCAAGCCCAGACCAAAGTCAAAGGATGAGGCTCCCGCGGCAGCGGCAGTATCGTATAGAGGGTTACTATCCTGTTGGCGAGCATCGAAGGGGAGACCCGCCGCCGCCGGCTTGGACTCCCTCGACTGATGCGTGCGTTTCCGTCCGATGAGGGAGGTACCCGACCTGAGCGACAGCGGCTGCCCTCCTACTCCCACCTGGAAGGCGCCGCTCAGAGACTGACGCCCCGGAGGTAACACCCCACTTGAGGTCGCCGCCGCCATTCGACTCGACTCGCCCCGTAGTAACTTACCAACCCGCTCAGACGCCTCGTGCCCCTCCCGCTCATCGTCCACCTCCGCCGTTGCCGAGTCAGCCCCCAAGTGGTGCGCTTGCAGGGCTTGCGGCGTGAACAGCCTCCCACTCCTGCTCGCGCTGACCCCAGTCGCTGCCGGGCTTTGAAGCTGTGCCTGGTGAACAGCGCAAGGTGCGAGTCAGCATTTATCACACAGAGTGGACACCGGTCGACCCACTCGTTTGCTCGAAAACATGCGCCATGCGTCATATCACACCTTGTTTTCAGACTCAAGTCGCGACTTTCGACGCTTCCCGATCAGCTCTAGCTTATACCTACAGCTACGTTTGCTCTCGTCGAATTCTCCGACTGGCTGTAACCGACTACACTGCTGACAAAAGCGCATCTGCTCCCCGTCCTGCATCACCACCGGTGCCTTGGCGTGCGTGTCGCATATCCTGTACCTCACGTTCAGAGTTTTCATGTTCGCCACCGAAGCGGTGCAGCCTTGCACCTGCATCGTTCGAATTGGCGCACGACGTTCATGGGGATCAGATGAGGGAGTAGTCGCAATGTACGGGAGAGCGAGAGGGTAGTGGAAGGACAAGGTCGACGAAGACGGACCTTGCACATTGGCTCCTTTCTGAGCTTCCGAGGACGTCTCGTCTTTTTCTCTGCGGTACTCGCATTGCTCGAATCGGGCTCCTGCGCGATACCGCAAAACCGGGCAGTGAGTAAACCCGAAGAACAACAACGAACGCGTCGTCTTCATTTTCGAAAAACAAAATACACCGACTCTGCGAAAGAAAAGAAATTAAAAGAAAATGCCACTGCGATCCCGAATTTCATATCCACTACACGTCGCCTCCTCTTCTCGACTATCTGACTTTAATAAAGAATCAAAAACAGGTCTGGAACAGCCATAATTGTTAATGAAGCTTACAATGAGGACACGGAGGCAATGGTGGAGATCACGAATCAATAGCAGTCCGGCGAAATGGGAAGAGGCGGCGAGAGGAATGACGGCCTCCACTCACCTGCTGCGTCGTGGTGTCGGCTTTGCGACGCTGCCGGGAAGCACTCCGAGCGTTCCGCCGTGCACCCAAATCCCGGTTTCCCCCAGCATATTGTTCCATACTGACGGTCCCGCGTTACCGTCCGCTTGTCTGAGACAGAAAAGCGTAGCGGGTGTGCCTTAGTCGACCGTTCTCCCACCAGGCGCCGACCGGGCGGCGAGATAGAGCGTACGGCGACTGTACGGGGTACCCCGCGGCTCGAGACGGCAGCACAGCCCTCAGGAAAACTCGTCCCTCAGGAAAACTCGGAAGCGCGCAACCGTTGAGAGCTACCACGTTTGAAGGCGGGTTTCGCTGTGCTAGGCAAGTTACAAAGTAACTCGAAGTGGAATGTGGGTGCTAAGTGAGTGTCTATGTCGTGTACAGCGGAGCGTCGTGCGATCTGAAAATGTGGCCGACCTGCTGGGCATCGCGATATATATATATATATAATGCGTATACAAATCCAAACACGGTCGCCAACTACCCAAATATGAGTAAATCGTTACATCGTCGCTTCGGGTATTGTCGATATTTCTTTAATTTAATCAAGGATTAGCGAGATATGAATTAGAGATACGTATCGGCACTCCTTCATCCCCCTGTCATATTATTTTATTTGTTTTTAAATTACAAAGAAAGTAGCGGAATCCACCGGCAAAAAAGAAAAAGAAAACATGCACAGAAGCCTAAGCCCTCGGAGCGCAGGGAGACAAGCAGCAGCAGCTGCACCACCCTCCTGCAAGGCATCACGGAGATGGGAAGACAGAGTGCCAGGAAGAACCACAGAAAGGCACGCCGAAAGTCAAAAGTGTATTTCTTCACTTTCATTCGTCTATTCGCATGCATGCTACTGCCGTAATCATTGAAATGACGAATGCTGATCGTATCGTCGCCGTAAGTAAGGGTGCCTAATAGGTATAAATGAGTTTAAGCATGAAGCGAGTACATAAGGAGCAGGGCTTCGTGAATAATCGGCGACCCTAATCCATCGACCCACAGCGAACCGAGCGACGGAAAATCAAACACGCTCGGCAGAAAATGGCAGCTTGATCACGCTGAGTGCTGCCTCCGGCGGGGGGCTGCAGAAATCGACACCTGTCATGCTCAAAGTACGTTGACACCGGCTGTATGATACTTGCGACAATATCGCCAACGGTATCGATGCGCGAGAGGTTTTTAGGTGAGCAGAATAAAATAACACATGGAGGAACTGTATCGCTACGGGTACGGGTACCTAACACTTACCGGCGCAACGCGCTCTAGGTCGGGAACTGCATCAGGAATCGAGAAATTGTTTTACAAGAAAAAGTGGCATGAGCCACCAAGCAAAAATAAGAAGAGAGGAAAAAAATCTAAGCCCGAGGAATAACTGCGGCAATCGGCTCTAAATAATATAGCTAAGCAATGTAACGATGATACCCTGTTACTGCCTGTATTGATAAAATTTCTTATAAGAGAAAGCAGCGGAGACCACCAAGCAAAAAAGAAGCAGAAGTCACATTGTTAACAAACTGGTCTATTAGGTCATTTAATCCAATAGACCAGGTTTTTGTCTAATTACTGCCTGCTATGGTCGAGGAGCAGTAGCTGTTACTCCGAACAAGTTTCGCGGATGGTGGCAAAGTTCACTTAGGAACTGACCTTAAACTGTGTCCAGGTAAGAGACAAGCAGGGAGGGAAACCCTAACTACCCGGCACTCTTCCGAACAACTGGTTCACTCGCCATTTATATTCCGAACTCGGTCCATATTTGGACCAGTTCGGGTTCTGGACAGACGTATAATCAAATTAAAGTACTAGTACTGCAAAACACCACTGCAATGTACGGCTTGTCAAACTATTGGTCAATCGCACGGGCGCCAGTAGCGACTGAAGACTATTCGCGCGATGGATAGACCAGTCAATACGCCACATCCCGTGTCACCAACCACCCGCAGCCGCCACCGCACACCGCATGAACGTCGTTGCGCTGTCTGATGGCATGCGATTTAGCAAAGCTGAATTATTTTCAACATGGTAGTCAAATTGTACGTGGTCGGTCGCTACGTCGCTACTCGCTACGAACGAATTAATTTTACAACCTCCGTTTACTCTAATTGGAACCCCGGAGAGGAAGGAAAATATGGATTACAAAAGGGACTTTGCGCTGTATATCGTGTAATTCACATTTCCGAAACATAGCGGCATCGTCCGGGTTTTAATCTAGATCCTCCAAATATCATTTTTGAGGTTGCGATATTAAGTCCCGAGGAGTATCTAGGAATAGGGCATCCGGCCTTGAACCCTGATTATAAGACCTAAATGGCATCTCTGGGTGGGTCCTTCGACAGCAGACCGGACAGCTGACCCGGTTAATAATGTTGTAAACAATTTTCAATTTTTAATTGTAAACAATTTTCAATTTTTAATCGGAACCCGCGCGTGGCGTCGCCTTGAGACACACAGAGACACATACAATCCTTGCGTTACCTTTGTCCCTCTCGCACTCCGGACTCTATTTGTGGTGGTCTTTTTGTTTGCATGTGTATACGTGAGCGTACATGTATATGTTTCATGTATGCGTGTGGCTTGTGCCTATGTGCACTCCGATGCTTTTATGCATGTGTCCATCTGTCTCTATGAAAGTGCCTTATTAATATCACGCAATGTGAGCATATACATAAGTAAGTATCGCTTACATTGTTGTGTAAATGTGCGTGTGTATAATAGTGTATATGTATGTGCACGCGTGTCGTATATTTAGTATGTTAATTTTAGGTCATGTTCATCGACGGCTTCGTCCGTTCAGACATGCTTGAATCGAGCGTTTCGACTTTTCACACCGACGTTTTTTCACGTTATCACTGCGTCCGTCGCGCGTATAAAGCTAATTAAGCAACGTGAGGTCACATAGCCTCTTTTTGGAGGTGCCCGTAAGTGTTGAGGCGAGTCGACACGTGCGAGCGCTGAGGCGCTGTGTGATGGTTACATAAGAACTTGCTCCTTGCATGTTGTTGACATGTATCAAGTAAATATCAATAAGCATTCACTGATAACGTGCGTAAATGTGAACTTACATATCCTGACAACGACGTAATACAATACCCATGGCTTATGTGAATATCGGATTTACTTGAACACAAAAAGCTTATATGGGATTTCATTCGAATATAGTTAGTATCCTTTCATACATTGTTTGGAGTTGTAAAACCCTTCCTGTCGCATTTGTCGTACCGAAACAAACCGAGTTGATGATACAATCAACAAGTAAAATGTTGTATCGCCAGGCGAATCAATACAAACATTTTAAATGATTATTTCTGAATGTACATCAACCATCCCAATCACACGCCGTAGTTAAGGACAAATCCACCTCAAACATTGCGCAGTAGTTTATGAAGAAGAAATACATCGCTGGCTATATATACCAAAGTTTATGATACTTCATCAACATGATTTTTTTCCAAATCACGAATTCGCATTTGTATAGTACCAAATCAAATTAAGCTAATGATGATGCGATGACAAACAAAAGACGCCCGCACATACACACACTCACACACACACACAAAAACAGGGAGAGAGGTAGAGAGGGAGAGGGGGAGAGAGAGAGAGAGGGGGGGGGGGGAGAGAGAGAGAGAGAGAGAGAGAGAGAGCGAGAGAGAGAGAGCGAGAGAGAGAGGGAGAGAGAGAGAGAGAGAGAGAGAGAGAGAGAGAGGGGGGGTGAGGGGGAGGGGAGAGGGGTGAGTGGGGGGGGAGAGAGAGAGAGGAAGGGGGGAGAGAAGGGGAAGGGGAGGGAAGGGGAGGGGAGAAGGGGACGTGGAGAAAAGGGGCGGGGAGGGGGAAGAGCAGTGGAGATTTTTTTTCCGTATTAGCACATAAGCAATGTAAGTAAGTAGGTCAATATCAAGTATCATCGGAAAGGCTGAATTTAATTTTAAGGCGGGCTATTCCTCACATTTACTATCTTGAATTGTGGTATCGTGTATGCTTTCCTTATAATTATTTTTAAAATTTTTAGGTTGGTATATAGTTGAGCTGGTATATTTTGACGAGCAACGCAGCAAACAACACAAGGTAGTTGGCAAGAGTACATGAACACATATTGCTTACATGATAAGTTCCGCGTTCATTTTCCGCCGGAATCGCCTCTCTCTCTCTCATCCCCTTTAGATCCCCCCCTCTATCTCTCTCTCTCCCCCTGCCCTCTCTCTTTCGTTGTCTTCTTTCCTCTCCCTCCCCCCTTCTCTCCCCTTGCCTTTTCTCCCACTTCTTCTCCCTCCTCCTTTTTCTCTCTCCCCTTCTCTCCACCCCTCCGTCAGCCTCTCTACTCCCCTTTTCTACCCCCCCTCCCCCCCTACTCGCTCTTCCTTCTCCCCTCCTCTATAAGACCCCACCTTCCACATTGGTTTCGGAGCCGGGCCGCGGTCCAGGGAGAGTCCGTGGTAGTGTCGTGGCTGGGTACATATGTGGGATGTGGCCACATATGTCAACTTTGCTTTTCCTTCGATAAAGCGCACGCCCAATACGCGGAAGGTCGCGGGTTCGATACCTGGTGAGTCCGATCTTTGTACGTAGGCGTGTCACGGCGCAAGATTAACCCCACCTTCCACTCCTTCTCCATCCTCCTTTCTTTGTCTCCCCTTCTCTCCATCCTATCCGTCCGCCTCTCCCTCTCCCCTTCCCTACCCCCCCCCTTTCACCCCCACCTCCTCTTCCTTCTCCCCTCCTTCTCTCTCAACCCCTTTACTTCTCTCCTTCCTTTGTCTCTCCCACAACCTCATACCTCTCCGCTACTTTCCCCTCCCCTTTCTCCCTCGCCCTATCTTCCTTCTCTCCCCGCCGGCCTCTCACCCCCGTTTCTCTCTCTATCCCTCTCCCTCTGCCCTTCTCACCCCCTGCATTCCTTCAGTTTTTTTGTAAGAAAGCCTGCCTCCGATGCGTTCATAGAGGGGAACCGCTATCCACACCCGCGCGCCCTGCCGCGCGCCTTGCATTACTTGAACGTACGTACAAGTAAAAGAGTGAGAGCTGGAGCGCCAAACCGCACAGCTGGCCTTGCATGACGCCGAAGACCAACGTCGCAACCGCAGCGACCTAGCGATAACTTCTTCTGATCTCCAGTCGCACAACTTCAGAGGGATGTATCCGACGTCAGTCTTATGTCGCTAGACTATCGCTTGCCCTTTCTTGTCCACTAGCTAGCGATAGTTGCTGGTGAACTGTAAGCATCGAGCGATATAGCGTTTTCGCACGGTTGATAATCACAGCCACGATGAAGCTGGTTCCGCGCATGTATCACTTGTTGAGCAGCACGGAATTGCGTAGCGAGGTTATAGAGAGGCAAACTTCTAGGATGTGTTCTGGTGAACTTGGCGAGCGCACTATTCGCGGTTTTGTGTAGCTGAGCATTGCCAAATTTTGCCGAAGCTGCTGAAAGTGAAATAGCGACACGCTAACACGATTGAGGTTACAGATTCTGCAATGGTCGGGCGGTGCAAGTGTGGAAGCAGACGTGTGGCCAAACAGGTTACTCATCTCACGCACGGCCGGGGCTACGGTCCGATATTGGGCGTGGATGTCAAGGTTTCGCCATCTGTAGAAAGTATAATAATGCCGATGCTATATTATCCTTTCAGATGTCATTATCTTTTGTTTAAAGATAATAATGACATTATGAAACTCCGTCTGATGTCATTATCTCACCGGACAAAAGGAGTTTCATACCGCCCGTTTTACAGTGTATCCCAATGTTTGTACATGTACCCGTATCTCTCGGTAAGGCTACATCAAATAATATTCAAATAACAAATAAAACCGTTTTGCCGGCCGGAAAAGAATAAAAATATCTTCGCTAAATATTCTTGATTATCGTGTGTTACATGTACCCGTACGTACCAAAAATAAAGAAGTACCATCACTACCGGAACAATGTCCATTCAATTATTATCCGCAAATTATCGCAATGACGGGCGCAATCATATTTTTTCTGTCCTCGTGTCTATGGCACATCATGAAATTAACTGAATCATAAGGGACGAAGCTAGCACGTGAGGTATAATTTCGGAATTACACAAAACATGTTTATGGTACACAAAAATAGAGCATGTATTATTTAATGACCGCCGGGAATTCATGCAATATCTTTCGGGTTTTCTTTTCCGCACACTTGACCTATCTTCGTGACGTTGTGGCTGAGCTTTGCCACCATCAGCGTAAGATGGCTTTTGGTTGTACTTTCCTCCTCAGCAGGCTTAGACCTGTGTTGTAACCGTAATGTTGTTTTCCCTCCTTTCCCTTGGCGTCTTCCATTGATAAACTTGTAATCAATATCATAATATGAAATCATTATAGATTGTGTGATATCAAACCGGCGGTCAGTAACAAAGGTACGGGTACGGGTCACAGGTGTGGCTAATATCGACGATGAGCAAGTGTGATTATGCTGATACACTAAATGCTGATGATGGATGATCGGGCGATGATAATAATGTGAAGCTATTACATCGGAGCACCAGTACGGGTACCGTACATACAGTAAACGCCCACTGAGATGAATAAGATTATTGTTTCCATCCCATATTTTCATCCTTAAAGGTGGATTACAAAAAGAACAACATTTCATCCTTTCATGCAATAATTGGATTGCGATTGTTTTTATCGTGTGACACTAAATTAAGGAATTGTCCCTAAATAAAGGAGAGTCTATACCCGCCGTAGCTGTTCTCCAAATAACTAAAGGAAAATATAGCTTTTCTTCTCATTATAGCGAAAGATCCACGGAGCAGACACCCTTGAGAGAGCACACCAAGGGGACGGGGGACTCTGAAATTGTTGCATGGGATTATCAGCGGAAGGGCAGATGAGATGCTTTTCGCAAAACGCATAGAGAGATTGCAACACAGAGAGAAATTGGGGTCGCATAAGAAATAAGCAACCGCAAGTGGCACATTCGCATGAAGACGGGGCCGATGCTCGGCGGCTGCTCGGTAGTGCAGCAACCGGCGGCATACAGCACACATACTCATTTTGATGCACAAAACATATGTAATTGGAAAGAGTACCCAGTTTCGGAATCGCAGCTGAGGCACGGCATGCATCTGTGGGCCTTCTAGCGCAGCATCTTGAGTGAGAAAACTACGTCGCGCTTATTCGCATAGACGCACTTTCAATGCAATGGATTCATATACCCCATTGGGCAGCGTTCATCATGCCGATGGCAGATAAAGCAACAAATGACCCATGGTGACAACGAAAAACTTATTCATGTGTGTGTATGTGTGTGTATGTGTGTGTTTGTGTGTGTATGAGTGTGTGCGTGTTCGTTGTTTGTTTATTTATGTGTGTATGTGTGTGTGTGTGTGTGTGTTTGATTGTGTGTGTGTATGTGTGTGTGTGTGTGTGTGTGTGTGTGTGTGTGTGTGTGTGTGTGTGCCTGTGTGTGTGTATGTGTGTGTGTGCCTGTGTGTCTGCCTGTGACTCCGAGGGAGGCGGGGTGTGCCTCTTGCCTTTCACGCCGTCCTCGCTTTTGCTGCAAGTCGTCTAATCCTCCATTCGCGACAGACTTATGCACGCCGTCCAGCCTGCATGACTTCACCGCTTACTTAAGCTGTAGAGGAAAAACAAATGTCAACACCCCTCCGTACAGTTTCATGATTTCGCTTATGTCTCATATGAATTAGTAGCACAGCTCTGTATTACGGCCCCGTTTGGCTCTTTTACTTGGCTGGTTTTAATTATGGTGGCATCTCGCGCTGCCACTGTCTTCACGAGCACCGTGTAGTCGTCGAGCGCACGAGAGCGTCCCGATATCAGCAGCGCACAGCAATAATTGGAAAGTCGGGAACATGTGCGTTGACAGGAGCAGGCCGCGGCGCGTACCAGCGGGGCTGATCAATTGCTGACTGCGAACGATTCGCGACTTCCCTTGACAGCTGGAGCTGTCAGCCGTGACGGGGGCGGAGAGAGGCCCAAAGTCCTTGCGGTCTACAGCTACGCAGCGGGGGAAGGCGTCCAGTTCAGAAATTGAACCACAAAGTAGCGACTTCTCGTGTGAGATCGCGACTTGGACTCTAGAAGTGGAGAGTCTGACTGCTGTCACGGCAGCTTTGGAGCCGGCGATGTCAAGCTGCGTACGCACACTCGTTATGTACTGGTACCGGTACAAGAAACTGGCGTAGACGACAGTACTGGGAAAACTTGGTCGTCCGTCCGGAATCCACCGATGCCGCCTGAGAGACCGTCTTTGCCGCAAACACTTACCAGCTCAACGCCCACAACAAGTTCTTTTTCGCGGGGTGATTAGGCGATCCTTGCAGTCCCGCGCTTTGCCGGCGTCGACATTGCCGTGATTTCGCCCGGCTTGCGGCAAAAGGTAGGGTGCAGCCCGTTTCACGACACTTGTTCCGTCGTGGACCGCCGTGCGCAGGTGAGAATTCTGAATTCAATGATGTACACGGATGTATTGCGGTGAGCCCGCGGCGCGCTGCTCGTACCGGCGCGGTCGAGAGGTCTCTGAACTTCTCTCGCCACGTACCTTTGGACAGCTGTAGCGCCTGGAGTGCCGCCCCAGACGCCGCGATATCATTGCTACATCGCCGGAGGTTTCAGCATCTATCGATGCCAAAATAAACTGAGATTGAAATATAGAAAATAATGCGATGCAAATTCGATTTTAAAGAACAGTGGATCTGATTTAAAACTAAGTTTATACCGATATTCTCGTACTCGCTTCTCAGGATAACAAATATATATATCTCAATAAGTTGCTGTTTTGGCTCAGAATCGTCGATGACGATCATCATCTGAAGTAGAGCAGATAGCGATGTCAGTGGATACGAGGAAAATAGGAAACTCGCGAGCAGTACCTGTACCTGTACCCGCTACTAAGGCGGAAGTTGCCATTTTCTTATTATCAAATTCCTACCGAAATCACCCGGACAATCAGAAATGTACCCGGACTTTGTTGACAGTGGGAGCTCTCACCGAAGTTGCCATTCTCTTTTCATTCAAAAGCAGGTGGTAGGAAGAGAGTGCATGAACGTTTTCTCTATCATTGTCCAATTGCATGCGGCGGGGATGTGCATGAATCTGTATAACATATCTTGCTTGAATGCCCACGTTGGGAGTGCCACCGTCGTAATTTTGGGACACTAGCCCCATAGTTTCATGGTTTTGTACGTCAATTCGCTACCTCCCCCGAAGATACAAATGCCTGACTATCGGGCGGTGTCCCCCCTTCCCTTCATGGCGCCATTCATTTTACAGGAAATGGGAGGCTTTTCCAATTATGGCGCCAAGCCCTCCCTCATATTGCTTTCTTTCTAGTTCATGCATCGCACTCCCAAAATGTTTTACTCCGTGAGATGGTCCTTGCTCCTTCTCGCATTACTCGAATGGGCCGACGCCCGGACGGGTAGGGAAGACCTTTCTTGGTCTGTGCCGAGAATGCATTCATTTTTGTTTCCATATTATTCGAAGGTCTTAGTTGGTGAAACTCCAACATTGGCCTCGTGTGGGGTTAGCGCAAAAGGATACGGTCCTCGTACAATGGCACGTAATGCAATCACACGAGCGTCGCCTACCCTGGAGCATGATCAATGATGAGCTTGAGGTTTGTTTTGAACTTCTGCTCTCAGTCGTGGTTGCAAAACGCCGCATGTACATGGTGCCGGTGCGGTTTTATCTGCTAGTCCCATATCCCGGGGGCGCAAAAAAGAAAAGGTAAGAGATTGGGAGCACGACTTCACCAAAACTTACGCTGAGTCCTGGTGAGCCGTAAATGCTCCTACTCTCCTACTAGTTAGGCGCGCGACTTCCGCCCCAACGCGACTCCCCGCTCACACCAACCTAATGCGTCGCTACCACTACCGTTGCACGATCATCCTACTACCTTCCCATCTACGCTCGCATATGTTGCAACACTACTCGGAACGCTACGAAGGGCTCGCGACAAACACCCGTGTGGTATTTGTCTTTGACCAGACTTTCGAACGATGGCGCCGTTGATACCGACCCCGGACCCCGAACAACCCGTCCTTGGCTTTACGACTCTCTTGAGCGCATTTCCGCTTGCCTTGACTGATAGTTAACGACGCGTGACCATAACCATCGCCGGCGTCGCAGCTTTGAGGCATTGTAGACGCATGTGGCGGGCAGAATGTTGTGTTGCGGGCGACAATGCGGGCGGTACCGGGTACCATTATGTGTAGAGGCCGCGGCCGATATGTGCTATATACATTACCTTTTGCTGTACATGTACCGTATAATTCCGCACATAATCTGAATTCAATGGCAACTTCCATACCGTTAACTTTGGGGAACTCGCTTCCTCCGGTCTTGGGACCAACTGCGAACCACCCATCAGGGGGATTTGGAAAGAGAATAGCAACTTCAATGTAAATGCTCTAATGTTAATAGTTGTTCTAATGTCAAACTCCAATACACCACTACCTAACAAAGATAGGTGCCAGCCCGTATCTACGGCTATACCCATGCACTAAGGGCACTCATGACCTCCCCATATGACCTAATAAGGGCTTGTTGGTGGGGATTTGGGAAAGCTCTAGCACGGGGCAAAATATGATATGGTCAAGTGGTCCTTCTTATATGGTCAAGTGTTCATGAATCGCCAAGTCCCTCACCTCTCGCTGCAACCGCCACCTACCTCTCCCAACCGCCTAGACCTTCACATTGCCCCTTGCGTTTCCGTGGCTTGATTTTGACGTGTGCAGTATATCAAGAGTGCACTTGCAGTTTTTTGTGCGAAAGCCTACATGTGCCTAGTGGTGGTGGAAAAATATGCGCTATTAGAGTCGACAAAGACGCTTTCCCATGTGTAATGCGGTTATAGTCGCATTTTTTTATCAATTAATCGAGTTTTTCGAATAGATCATAAGCCCCGTCTCACTTCCCTCACAACATTCGCCTTTCATTCGCAATTGTGCACGTACCCTATTACACAGAGTTACTATTATGGACATGAATGAGTGGAATTTAGCGGCTCCAACAAGTTGCGAAGAGCCTAGTGTGTCGGGGCCATAGGCCGCTAAACAAGGCATTTTCTGTGCCGCTCATCCTCCACACGCGCACTTCCTAGAAGAGAATTAACGATTATGTTCACCTATAGTCGTTTACGTTAAATGTACTCCACAAAAGTCCGGACCGGTTTTCGTACCTTCGAAAAAAGAAATCAATCATCGATTATTTGGATAATTCCTCCGACCTTCTAGGCAACGCTGTGGCCCTCAATAAGGATTTCGCCGACAAATATAAGCAGGTGAATTCGAGCATCACCGCCGGGATTGTGTATATACGTGGGATGTTCGCTCCCGCACCCGTGTGGCAAGCTCTTTCAAACAAACATCATGTCGGTCACTTTTGCATGAATAAAGCAAAAGGCCCCAAGCAACACAACACGAATGATTGTGCAGTGGTCACAAGTATAACGCACAAAAGGGGCGGGGACAATTATCGCTTAAAATATGTGGCCGATCGTATTTTGCGCTTGGGTTGTGCGGATATAGGTGTCACGTATGCATACGTGATTACATGCGTTTCCTCCACAACGGATTGGACAGTTGTCCCAATACGGCCATATCTTACTACTCATATGAGTTTCGAGAATTCATACTGAGGTGCCATTATATGGCGCGTAATTAATTCGCGTTGAACGCGCTTACTCACGGGTACATAAAGGTAAACTCGATTTTCTATGATTCGTCATATTATCCTCGTTATTCCGGCAAAGCTGAGGCACATTAGTAGTGCCAAGTAACACCCGTCGAATCCATCTCACCTTTAGGAAGCTTATGTGCGATATGATATTTTTTCCCCTTTTTTATAGTTCCTTACGTTTCAAAAAACCATTATGCCCTACATACTACGTGTGCTATACGTGTGACGAGTGTGGGTTGCACTCGCAAATCCCCAAAACACTCCAAACACCACCGTCAACGTGATGCGTCTTAACAGCCCAAACAAAACCTGCCCCTCGCCAATTTCGATCACCACCGCCCTCTTCAAGATTGTAGTGTTGAATACAATATGCTTTATGATTGCTCGCTTTAACTTGCTTGTCTTCAAAATACATCGCAAGTGCATGTGGTGCGAGTTTCCATGTATGCTTCATGCGCGCACACGCAAACCAAACCTCTTGGATCAAACACGGCATTCATGCCTCCAAACTCCCTCAAACAGTTGCAAAAAGATGGGCTTGCGCTGGGCACTAAGCAATGTGCACCTTGGCATGAGCGCTTGCGCAATGCCCGAGTGTGGAGCTTTGTGTAGTTTGAGAAATGTTTTGTGATTTAACGTGTTTGATTCGGAAAATTTGTCCTACCACAACACCTACTACAATCTCGCACTTAACTTATAACACGACTAACAATACACTTCTCGTCCGGTTGTACTACAACTGGATGGTATTCGGGTGTCGCCATCCTTGACGCCGTGCTGGAGGCACGTGTCCTCGACTAGCTTGAGCACGACATGTTGCATGTCCGGGATGTTTTTAGGGAATCTACATGTTTATGACCTGCCCAACAATACATGCCAAACCATATCATGTGCCTCTAGAACATTGCTGTTTATCAGCTTACATAACTGTATATGGACGGACGTTACTACCGCTAACCCTTTATGTTGCTATTGACAACCTACGACTCGGAAATAGTTGTGCAATTAAAAAACTATGCGTACCAACCTTTGGCTTCTGCACGTGCATTTTTCGCCCGTGCGAGAGGGGATGAAGCAAACGGTACCTTTATATACACCTTTTGATTTCGGAGCAAAAGTAAAAGCACAACTGCGACGAAATTTCACACTATTCGAACACCGTGCGCACTCGATACTATCAAATTCGACTCAACAGGGTATTGTTAATCCCTGAACATACGGAATGGCATGAAGGGGGTTAGAACCACCGCTTCCGGGAACGGAGCTGTACGCCTTATCCAAGTACCGTCAAAAGTCAGTACCCGTTAGGAACATATTGTAAATATGAACCCATCGCATCGCATCGTGCACACACTGCGAACACCTATAACGAACACCTATAGGTGGAGGGCCAAGACTCCCCCGGAGTCCAACGTACAGATGTGTCCATTATCATGTCCACCATAGGGATCTCACAACACTCCCCCTTAATGGACATCGTCCCATGAACTCCGGCCGGTGCCCTAGTAAACCCCGCAGTAAACGCGGAGGGCCCATAACATGTTAATCCCTGAACACACGGAATGGCATGAAGGGGGTTAGAACCGCCGCTTCCCGGAACGGAGCTGTACGCCTTATCCAAGTACCGCCAAAAGTCGGTACCCGATAGGAACATATTGTGCATATGAACCCATCGCATCGCATCGTGCACACACTGCGAACACCTATAGCGAACACCTACAGGTGGAGGGCCAAGACTCCCCCGGAGTCCAGCGTACATATGTGTCCATTATCATGTCCACCATAGGGACCTCACAACAGCTATACATAGCGTGTACGCCAGTTTGGCACATACTCGCATGTGTCAGCGTGCCATTTTCTTTCTAGCGAAGCCACAACCTCTCTTAACCACATATAACGCATGCCGAAATATCCTCAGCACCTCATTCTGAGGCGGTACTTTGTGGTACTTTGACAATCGTATCTATTGAGTATGGAGAGTGGGGATATTTCCAATTTTATTTTGGGGTAGGGGGGGGGGGCTCGGGGGTTGCTCTTGTTCGTCTTATGTGTGGCAGTTTGCCTCTCAAAGCTAAACACTAGCACACATATGTTCTTGCTTGCTGTTGTTCTCACTACATGTGGAAGTGCGTATGGAGACTTGGAGAGAGATGGAAGATGTCTAGATTAGTGAGCTAACAAGACAATGTAATTTAACATAGAATGGCTAATTGTGTTTGTCCCCTCCCTCCACTGCAATGTGCTTAAATAGGTCTAGCCTAACAAGCTCTCGCCATGCCTCGTGTAGTCCTCGTGCCATGCGTTAGGGCTCTCGTAGCGGTATGAACAGACTTGCAACGTAGCTCGTCTTTCTCGGGAAATCAGACCAACGCGTCGTGCAGCATGTTAGATAAACTGCACTTATTGTACGTACCGGGAGGTACTATTAGAATAATATTGTACATTACCCTCGAGCTAAATTGCAGTGGTAACGTAACCGCATTACGTCCTTCCGATGAAAAAGCACGAATCACATTAGTAACGAGTACATGTGCAATGTCATGTAATGTACTTTTACTTGACGGTACTCGCCACACTCATACCCTCCCCTTCTTGAGAGATCAATGACGCTAGTTGAAAGGCCAACCTCCGCGGTAAACTTGGCTCCTTTACAAAAGTTATCAATGAGATTCATGAATGCGTGTTATCAGATGAGCGTGCATGAAGTCGAGGTACGCCGGCGTTTGGGAAACTTCGTGCCATTGGGGCGGCTCCAAAAATTATTGTAACACCTTAGTGCGGTGTACCTCATTAAAGCGATGCCAGACTTGAGGAATTTCATCATTGTTTAGGCGAGTCATTAACATCAAATATTTTCCACGTCGACCAATCAACGGCTTGATGGACACAATAGAGACGTGGGAGACGGCGAAGTCTTCATAGTCGTCGTCTCTTGGCGTCGTAACCGGGACAACATGGTGAAGTGGAGCAGTAGAGCATGGTCTTAGATTGTTCACGTGAAACACTTTATGTAAGCGAGCTATCGCTGATAACTTTAATACGCAATTGTCGTTCCCAATATATTCGTCGACATGAAAATGGCCTAGTTATCTATCACGTACCTTCCGGCCAGGAATCCCTCGCAAGAGGAGGTTCTTTGAAACAACGATTACCTTGTTTCCTCGAACGAAGCGCGGGGCTGACGACGAATTGTACGAGCTTGAATATAATATTTGTATAGATGTAACGGCTAACGTACCAAAGCGTGTACTTCATGTAACAATAGCAACCGCTTCGTCGCGTTCTGCTAAACTGGAATTAAAGGTCGCATTATGAACAACAAGTTTTGGCGCTTCTCATGAGAAAATCCAAAGCTAGCCTCGAAGGGAGCGTGCTCAATTCCGAGTGAACGAGCAGCGTTGTAAGCGAATTCCACTTGCGGCGGCCCCGGAGGGGGGTGCGCTCGCATGCCCGTCGGCACTCACCCCACCTCCTCGTGGTGGGCGCCAGTAGCCCTATAGCCGTGCTAGGCATGGCAAGGTTGGGGGCTAGGCGCGGTGAAATCTGGCGGGTGCAATCCGCGGATCAACAATTGTCGGGGAGCATCGGTACGGAGGGCTATTCAAAATATTAGATGTACACCATCGTCATGATCTCCCGCTCGGCTAAGCCGATATTTTCTTTCAAGGCTTTATACTTCTTGAATACTTTTTATCTACGGGCGGGACTTGTATCCGAGGGGTTGTTTTGCGGCGAGAAGGGTACGGACGGATCTGAGCTAGCGGCGGGTGTTGTAGGTGGCGGAGGACAGCCGGGAAGCGCCTCATGGGCAAGGCGCTCGGTGACAGTCGACCAACCTTGTGGGACTCGAGTCTCCCTTGGGAGCGAGACGAGAGGTTACTTAGGCCGGTGGAGGGTCGCAGCCGGAGGAGCGACACGGTATGGCGACACGGTATCCGCCGCCAGAAGAAACCGGTATGGGGGGGTTTTGAATAAATATTCTCGTACCCACCATCTTTTGCGGAGCGGCGACTCGATCCATGTGTTCGACCAATCCCTCTCCTAGTCGGTACCCATTTATCGATCGGTTGCCTAGGGTTGTGTGCCTAGGGTTATCGCAGCGGCACACTTTCGTATTGGCGGGCCCCTAATAATGTAAACCACCGGGGGGGGGGGGGGGGTACGGACGGCCACAACGCGATCATGCAGGTGTTGGAAAATAGACGGCGAAGGACTTGGGACAAAAGAAAATATGGCACGGACGCATGAGCGCCAACCGGACACCGTATGAGGCTTAGGTATTTTTTCTACCCAATCCCCGAAGGAGGGAAGACTAGACTAGGTGGGGAGCTGCAACGGGAGGAGCATCGATTATCTCGGACGGGGATGTGCGTGGACCGAGAAGGTACCGCCGACGACCTGAGCGGGGGAGGGTTCGCCTACTCCCCTCCCCCCCCCCCCCCCCCCCCCCCCCCCCCCCAAGCTCCGGCACGACCGGAGTCGCACATGAGCAGAGGTCATGCATGCCCGACTCGACAAGCACAAGTTGATCCGCATCCCCGCCGCGGCTGGAGCAGGCCGCGTATCGTGGAGAATAGAAACATTTCATATTTCATATTGTATGCACGAGAAAATACATATAGAATAAGAAAATAAGAAATACCTGTTTACGTGCATGTTTTAGACGGGATCGCTAATGCCATTGTGTGGCGGTTAGCCTCTGAAAGCTAAACGCTAGCACAAATCTGTTCTAGTCTGTCTAGTTCTGTTGTTGCAAGATGGCAAAATGATGTTGTCGAGAGGCAATTGTTGAAAGATGTCTCACTGCTGTACTTAGGCAGTAGATGTTGTAAGTGAACAAAGGAATTGTTAAAAGGTTCTGTCACCTCCCTCTACTGCACTGGGCTTAAATAGGTTTCAGCCCAGACTAGTTACGCCTGCAAGCTTCGCTTACGTGTCAGGCGTCAGTGCTGCTCAACCGTCGCCATCTGTCCTCGAGACACGGCTTGCCTAGCATTGGTTTTCACGACGCGGCTCCTTCTGCATTGAAGAGCTCGTTCTGGCGCGTCATCTGGCTGGTTAGATTAATTATGCATATCTGTACGTACCGGGAGGTACTGGTCGTACTGTAGCATCAGCACCATTACAATATTGCAGTAGCGACGTACCCACGAGTATACGTCCGTCCTGTGGAAAAGCACGAATTGGTATCCGTAACGAGTACCTGTACAATGTCCTGCAATGTACTGTTGCAGGACTGTACTCGTCACACTCGTACCCTCCCCCTCTTGACAGATCAATGAGGCCGCCGCGAGGCAGACCTCCGTGGTTCTTGGCTCCTTTACTAAAGCAATTACTGGGACTCAGGAATGCGCGCTGGGTGAGCGTGCATGAAGTCAATGTACGCCTGAGTCTTGGCGAACTTGCGCCATTGGGGCGTCTCCAAGAATTCTTGTAACGCAATTGTTCGTTGCACCTCGTTCAAACGGTGCCAAACAGGTGGAATGTCGTCATCACTGAAGTGCGTCATGAAGAGCAAATATTTGCCTCGTCGCCCAGGTAGCGACTTGATACACACAGCAGAGATGTGTGAGACGTCGAATTCCTCATCGTCTCCTTCAGGTACAGTCACAGGAACAGCTGGTCGTAGTGGAGCGGTAGAGCAGGGTCGTAAGTTATTAACGTGAAACACAGGGTGTAAGCGTACTGTCGCTGGTAGTTTCAATCTGTAACTGTGTTTCCCAATCTGCTCCTCCACAGAAAAAGGGCCGAGCTGTCTGTCTCTGAGTTTCCTGTTTGGTTGTCCTCGCAGAAAAAGATTTGCTGTGACGACTGACACCTTGTCTCCCTTAGTGAAGTGTGGCGCTGTAGACGGTTCTGTGCGCGCCTGCATCTCGTCCTTATGTAGTTGTAACACAGAGCGTACCAGGGTGTGTACTTCCTGTAACAATCTTAACCGTTCTGTTGCGTCTTGCGAAATTGGAATCGACGGTCGCATGCTGAAGAGTAGGTCAGGAGGCTCCTCAGGAGAGAACCCAAAGTTAGCCTCAAACGGTGTGTGCTCAATTCCGAGTGCACGCGAAGCGTTGTACGCAAACTCCACTTGCGGTAAAAGTGTCGTCCAATCAGAGCCATCATAGCAACAGAAGCAACGAAGAAGCTGCTGAAACGTGTTGTTCACGCGCTCTGTCAGTCCGTCTGTTTCTGGGTGTCGGCTGGTAGACATGTTCAGTCGCGTTCCAAGGCGTCTCCATAGTGTCTGCCAGAAAGCGCTGACAAATTTTGGGTCGCGGTCGCTGATCAGCACACGGGGCAGTCCATGTAAGCGGTAGACTCCCTGTAAAAACAAAGTAGCAGTTTCTTCGGCAGTAATCGACTCTGTGCATGGCAGAAAATGGGCCATTCGAGTTAGATGGTCTACTACAATCAGCACACTGTTAAAGCCGTTGCTCTCAGGCAAGTGTGTCAGGTAGTCAAGACCAACTGTGTGCCACGGTCTGGGTGGAACATGCAATGGGTAAAGAGTCGCAGCCATTTGCGGTCGAATCTTCGCTCGTCGGCACACGACACAGCGTTCACAAAAATCTTTCACATCTTGGCGGATTCGTTTCCACCAGAATCTGTCGAGTGCTTTAGCAAGAGTGCTAGCAACTCCTCTGTGACCAGCTGACGAACTATTGTGCGGCTCTGTGATCAATCTCAGTCGGAGCTCAGATTTCTGTGGAATATTGAGGCGATTGAGACGCCAAAAGTACCCGTCTCTGGCTTCTATCCGGCTGTCTCTTGTCCACTCACCATCGTCCCCATAAAACGAATCTCGTGAGAACCCCTCGCGAATGAGATCAGCGAACTCAGGGCTCAGCTGCAACGCTTCAACAGTCAGTGAATTTAACTGTGCGTCTTCAAACAGCAGCTGGGACTTCCGTCGTAATTCTCGATCTGACGGAACCTCGCCATCCCAAAATAAGGGTACTGTGGCCTGAGGTATGAAGTCTGGACGCCGGCTTAACGGGTCGGCTTCGTTCAGAGCTCCCTTGCGATATGCAAGTGTCATCGAGCCCACAAACGGTTGCAAATCCCGCAGGTATCTTGCTTGCCGTTTGTTCAGCCTGTTGTTCGGTTGCCTGAGCAGATGCCGCAGTGTGTCGTGGTCTATTACGACAAGGAACTTAGAACAGCCTTCAAGATAGCACCTCCAATGCTTGACAGCTTCGCATACGGCCAAAGCTTCTAAGTCGTACGCAGAGTAAGTGTTACCACGCTCAGCTGGATTCAGCTTACGCGCCCAGTAAGAGACTGGTTGAAGACCGCCTCCTTGGTCTTGCAACATGACTGCTGCAATCCCCATTGTTGAAGCATCTGTAGCCACGGTGAACATCGCGTCCGAGCCGACCTCCGGAAGGATCAGGCATGGCGCGGAAATGAGCCGTAACTTGAGAGTCTCGAAGGCTTTCAAACAGGCAGGCGTCAGCGTAACCTTCTGTGGCTGGGACTTCCGCAGTAAGTCCGTCAATGGAGCCGTAAGGTCGCTAAAATGGTGTATAAATCTCGCATAGAAGTTGCAGAACTGTACGAAACTGCGAACCTCCTTCTGCGTCTTGGGCACTGGCCAGTCTGCAACGGCCTCGACTTTCTTTGTGGAAACCGAAATTTTACCGGCTGACACAGTGTAGCCCAGATACTCCATTTCTTGCAATCCGAAGAAGCATTTCTTAAGGCGTAATTTCAGGCCTTCCTCTTTGAATCGTTGTAGCACGAGACGCAGGTGCTCCAGGTGCTCCTCCAGAGTTCGACTGTAGATACAGACGTCATCCAGGTAGACTGTCACGAACTTATGTGAAAAGTCGCGAAGAATGTCGTTCATCATCCTCTGAAATGTAGCTGGTGCATTGCACAGCCCAAACGGCATGGCGACCCATTCCATCAAGACATCAGGGGTCTGAAAAGCCGTCTTGTGAACGTCTTGATCACGCACTCGAACTTGCCAGAATCCAGAAGCGAGGTCGAGGTGTGTGTAAAAATTCGCGTTTTTAAGTTCGTCCAGTGTGTCATCCACTCTTGGAAGTGGGTAGGCGTCCTTACGTGTAACTTCGTTTAGGCCACGGTAGTCAATGCACAGACGTAGCGAGCCATCAGCTTTTCGCACAAAAAGAATTGGCGAGCCGAACTCACTGTAGCTGGGGCGTATCAAACCAGCCTCCACTGCGTCTTTAAGCTGTCGATTAAGCTCAGCGCGCTCTGCGGGTGACAGACGGTTCAAACGTTGACGTCGCATCGGGCCAGTTGTTTCAATGGGATGATCCCACTGTCGGCTTACATGTGGAGAGTTGACAGGTTGCAGTAACTCCGGGAAGTCTTCAAAAAGTAACGATTGGAAGTTGTCACGTTGTTCTGCAGTTAATTCGTCTCCAGTGTGGAAGTTTTTTTTTTGTTCAGTTGCTGACGTAAGTTCGATGACGTAAAAATCAGCATGACGTCCTCTGCTGCGGCGCGTCTTGCGCATAAGCTTCTGAACTTTCGTAGACGACATGAGTAGACACTCAGGGCGTCGTTCCTCAAGTGTAGTCTCCACTGCTGTGCCGTCCATTAGTGTAAAAATTCTGGTTGTACCAAATTGTAAAGAGGCATGTTCGTCATCAAGCCATGGTAAGCCCAGGATTAAATCAGCTGTACGTAAATCGCGTAGAACGTAAAAAGTCCGTTGAAACTCGTGTCGAGCTAGCTCAAAAGTGACGTCGCAGACTGTCGTAGAAGTCACTCGTTGTCCATTAGCGAGTCGAACTGGGGTCTTACTTGCAGACTTCCGAGTATGTAAAGCAAAGCGTCGTACAAAGTCCTCTGACACAAAATCAAGTGTCGCAGCGCAGTCCACTAATCCAGAAATTTGGTGTCCGCCATCAGGAGTTTTCACAGTCAGCTCAGTTCGAATTAACGGGCGAGCTTCCGTGAGGTCAGTCAGTAGTGCTGTAGCTGGCGAAGAAAATTGTCGCAGCGTAGCGATGGACTGTTCCGAGTCGTCTACTGGTACATGTACCGAGTCGGGTTCATCAGGTGCGGTAGGTTCTGGTGAGTCGTTAAACGCACAATCTGCGTCGACTAACCACAGCTGTACATGCCAAGGGGCTGGAGCAACAACCTCGTGTTGTGCTGGGCTCTCCAGTGACTGACGTGTAAAAAGCTGTGTCCTTGCTGGGAATTCTTGATAGAGTTTCCAGTGCTTAGTCACCTGAGTAAATTTCGCCCACTTCGGTAGTACAAATACAGCCATCGTAGATGTCGGAGATGTTCGACGGCAATCCTCAAAATGCTGCGCAATCTGCTCAGCTAACTCCCAGGGTGGGTTGATGAACACCCGTTCTCCTGTTAAGTCTCTGTCTAGAATCGAGTCACTCGGCGAACAGTGAGGTAAGTCACCGTGCGAGTTCAGACCTTCATCATCAGCACATCCCTCCAACGTGAAGTTGAATCGTGCATGCAGAGGGTCAAAGACTGAGTCAACCAGTTTCCAATCAACTGAACGTCTGGTTACAGGTTTACGACTCTGTCTCTGTTTAATCTGACGACGACGACCTGCTATTTGCGTTACAGGTGTCGCAACTGTAGTCGATGGAGATGTCGAAGGTGTGTCGACGACCTCTGTCGCTAACAGTGTCTCAGAATGAACAGTAGATGTAGCCGGCTGCTCTAGTTCATTTGTAGAACAGCCTTGCCACCATCATTGCTTCTTGGGTTGCATCGGTGCCTTGCCTTTGAACTCCGGGCATTGGAACAAACGGTGTCCCTTCTTGTGGCACTTGAAGCAGAGTCCTTCGTCCATGTGTCGCTTGCGCTCCTCAGCTGTCATTGCACTTGCGAGCGAATTAAAATCTTCGCGACCAGATGTCTGACCGCGTCCACCATTGTTACCACCTCCACGTCCACGTCCGCGGCCACGTCCACGGCCACCTTTGTTACGTTTCCAGACATTAGAGGCTTCCTCGAGAGGGTCCTCAAAGTTGCGCTTGCGTGTAGGCTGGGCAGATGGTCCAACAACAGACCTCGCATTGCCCAGTTCCGGTGAGTCTGTAACGATGTTATTCAAAAAGTTTTGCAGCTCCACTAGCGTAGTCTGGTATCCTTGCTGAGCTCGGTGTGACTTAGCCAGTTTCTTGAGCGCATCATTCGCTAGGCCATTAATGAAGCGTACACACTGCACTTCAGCTGTCAGGTCTTGACGAGATCGACGTAAGTAGTCGTTGTACTGTTTAGTGAAAACCGCGTAACTCATCGTGTTGTTCTGCGTAAAGCTTAGCAAAGCGTTAATTGCGTCGTCCTGAATGTTCGGAAGAAACGTCGACTTGCGTAACTCCATGACAAGCTCGTTGTACGTAGATGGAATTGGAGGCTGATTTTTCCGGTTCAACCACCACCCACCTAGGTGTCTAGAAAACTGTGAAGTAACCCAGAACACTGCATCGTACGAGTCAGCCGCAATTCCAAGCATTATAAAACGCTGAGGCTGTGCTTCGAGCCAATCCTCCAGTATATGTGGTATCCGACCATCCTGGTACGGTGATGTAATAGCAGCCTTACGCTGAGTCTCCGTGAGGGTCACTGCTAGTCCAGCCAAGTTGTGAGTAGGCATCGGCATTCCCACTCGTAAATCTGTAGGTCCTTTTCCAGTCAGTCGGTTGATGTGTCCACGAATCAGCAGCCAGACAGAACCAGAGTCGACTGTCGTAAACCGGGTGTACATGTGGAACTGTCTCGGGATAGACGTGTCGTCTTGCATGACTGGAACATGTTGTGTGATTGCTTGATAAAAAGATTCCCACTGAGCCACGTAACCAAAGTGAAGTAATTCACTCTTGTGCTTCTTAGCACGAAGTAACCCTGTCTGTGCGGGCGTATGTGTCAGACCGTCAATGTTGATGGTTTCCGGTACAACGTAAGTATCATCCGGATTAACTGTCGACTGTGCCAAAACAGCCTGCTCGACCTGAGCAGGTGTACGTAAGTTGTTCGTAGCAAACAGGACAGGAATAGAAGCCGAGTACACGTAGACAAGCTGTCGTCCTTGAGGTAGTGTAACGTTAACAGGTTCACCACTCAACAGCGTCAAGTCATCCGGTGTCAAAACAAGACCGGTCTCCTCATGTAACTCGCGAATAGCAGCGTCGACAGGCTCTTCGTTAGGTAAGACAGAGCCAGCTGGGAACCAAGTTTTACCAGAACGAGGCTCACGCTGAAACACCAACTTCAAGTCCGACGGTTTAGTTCCTCCGACGTGAATAACTAAAACCACGTAATGTCCATCTCCAAGAGAAGCCATCTCAACTTAATCAAACAACGTCGAGCAGATCAACGAGCAACGAAAGCGTGCGTCGACCAAAGAGCTCCGAAACAAGTGTGGCGGTTAGCCTCTGAAAGCTAAACGCTAGCACAAATCTGTTCTAGTCTGTCTAGTTCTGTTGTTGCAAGATGGCAAAATGCTGTTGTCGAGAGGCAATTGTTGAAAGATGTCTCACTGCTGTACTTAGGCAGTAGATGTTGTAAGTGAACAAAGGAATTGTTAAAAGGTTCTGTCACCTCCCTCTACTGCACTGGGCTTAAATAGGTTTCAGCCCAGACTAGTTACGCCTGCAAGCTTCGCTTACGTGTCAGGCGTCAGTGCTGCTCAACCGTCGCCATCTGTCCTCGAGACACGGCCTGCCTAGCATTGGTTTTCACGACGCGGCTCCTTCTGCATTGAAGAGCTCGTTCTGGCGCGTCATCTGGCTGGTTAGATTAATTATGCATATCTGTACGTACCGGGAGGTATTGGTCGTACTGTAGCATCATCACCATTACAATATTGCAGTAGCGACGTACCCACGAGTATACGTCCGTCCTGTGGAAAAGCACGAATTGGTATCCGTAACGAGTACCTGTACAATGTCCTGCAATGTACTGTTGCAGGACTGTACTCGTCACAATTGGAGAGGTCGGAATCAGTGGTTCAAGGTCTAGCCCCTGTTATATGATACCTACCATGGCAAAGCAGGGAATTAAACAGCTTAACATCTCATCTTTCGCGGATGGTGGCTAAGTTCATACCTACCATGGCAAAGCAGGGAGGGCCAAGAGATAGCAGCCGGTTGACTTCTCATCTTTGGCGGATGGTGACAGCATCAATTATAAACAACATCAATTTCAATAATTTCATTTTCCACATTGAGTACATGTACAAGTACGGACTGCGCTGCGATGCGGCGAACGAACCCCGCCCTGCGGCAGTGACAACGTCGGAACGGCATGCGAAGCGAGTGGCTTCCGACGGACTGGCATCCGGGCATGCCGACCGCTGGGAATAGAGCCAAGGAAGAGCATCAGTAAGAACCACACGAGGTCGTGACCGCGATACGTCTGCATTCTTGCGCGAATATCGAGTTGCGACGAAGCTTGTTATTGTTTCAAGCCGGCACAAGGGGCTCGAGAGCGGATCGTACGTCGCCTCGCGAGTCGTCAGTACTCAGTGTTCGACTGTAACAACTACAGCGAAGCAGAGTAACTGCAATGGGGAAGGGCGGTATGGGGTCAGGCGGCATGGGCGCGGCGTTCGCGTTCGAAAAGGACCCGGCTGATTTGCTGGAGCTGGAGGGAAAGGAGGCGATAATGGCGCTCCATGACCTGACGCCGGTGGTCACCAAAACGATGCAGGTACTGTCCAGACGACATGTGGCCGAGACGACAGAATCGTCGCGGTAGCGACTCGCACATGCTTGTGTGTGTGCTAGAGAGACAGGCTTTGGAATTTCAGTGCAAATCTGCAAGCAAGAGAATAGGAAACGTCACCGACGCACGGAGCGACGGCACTGTTTGCAGTTTTGCACAGTGCGGTGTTCGATCCGTCCAGAAGCCGTTCGTTTCTGGATGCGTTGCGGTTCCGAAAGCGAAAGTAAGAACCGAACTCGACACCTACAGAACCCACCCTTTGTTCTGTCTGAATGGGCGGCATGTTTGGGAATTACGCGTCGCTACAGGTGTACTCTGAGGTTATGCTGAAGCTGGTCAAGTCGGCAGACAAAACGACGGACAGCCTCGCGCACACTCAGGAGACCCATTTTCAGGAGGTTCAGAATTTGGACTTCAAGCTGCAGGCGTTCCAGGTGGGCGAACAGGCACAATGGAAAATAGAGGTGGCTGGTGGCACTGCACTGCGTGTCAGGATTGGGTATATGCGTGGCAGATGGGACTCAATTGACTCAATACACCGTAATTTGTGTGTTTTGAGTGGCTGTACTGATACGGAGTAATGACAGTTGGACGGGGAGGTGTTGGTGTGCAGCGACGGCGAAGTGGGTTGACGTGGCTTGATGGTGTGGCTGTGAAACATAGGGGGAGTATGATGGGAACTTCAAGGAGCAACAGCTGATTAATGTGGAATGGGAGCACCGTATGAAGAAGGTTGAGGCGGTCATTTCCGGCATGCCTGCCTGGAAGGACGACATCGTGAACATGATCCACAGCTCCAAACGCGCCGACGATCAGCGTTTCTCCCAGGCGAGTGTGTTGCGAGATTCTTGTGGTGCCACGTAGTGGTGCGGCGTGCTGCCATGCTGAGCCTGTGCCCCCCCCCCCTGCGTGCTACAGCTGGTGAATCGGGTGACGGATGCGGAGAATGAACATGCGCTTCTGAAGGAGGTAGACTGCATTGTTGTTATTGCGCTCCCAATGTGCCCTTCTTTGCACGCACATTGGACATCAGCGAGGCTGAGTTGGCTGCTATCCGAATGGTGCTTCGCTTAGGACGTGACAGGACGGGTGGATAAGCTGGAGGCATTTAAGGACAAGATCGATCAGAACATTATCACCATTGATCGGCGGCTGAAGGTCTTGGAAGAGGTACGCATGAGAGAGAGAGAGAGAGAGAGAGAGAGAGAGAGAGAGAGAGAGAGAGAGAGAGAGAGAGAGAGAGAGAGAGAGAGAGAGAGAGAGAGAGAGAGAGAGAGAGAGAGAGAGAGAGAGAGAGAGAGAGAGAGAGAGAGAGAGAGAGAGAGAGAGAGAGGGAGGGAGAGGGAGAGGGAGAGGGAGGCGGGGGAGGAAGGGAGAGAGAGAGAGCGCGCGAGAGAGTTAGTTGGTATAGTGAGAAGATGTCACTGTTCTGCTGGATTAATGATCTCACAGGACATGGTGAAGATGGTCACGGACCATGCGGCAGCCAAGAAGGACAGCGGCGTGAGGTTCCAGGGAGTCGAGGAACAAATGGCTGCCATTCAGCTCAGCTTCTCTAGATTCAACCACGAGGCCAAACTGCTCGAGGCCACACACGAAGAATTCAAGGTACAGCAAACGAAGTATTCCCAGCATGCGAGACCGATCTTCACTGGTTGAAAGCAACGCCTAGTCACATGGCGTTCGTACAAAGGAAAGGTGGGGAGGGGGGGTAATGGCCTGATGTTGTTGAATAATGGTATGCAGAACTCAACCGAGGCGGAGCATTTCAAGCTCAACGAGTCGCTACAGTTAGCGGCGAAGGAGAGGCAGCAGATATCACAGGACATGAAGTTTGTGAAGCAGTCGTTGGATGAGGGGGACGAAAAGTTGCACAACCGGATAGACTCGCTGCAGCCTCTGCTCTATGATCTCGAGGAGCTCAAGACCGATCTGATGGTGCGCCATGCCGCGGTCCATTGAGGCAGCATGTGCCGTCCTTGTTTCGTTGTATGTCATGATATATTTGGTGACCGCCCTCTGCGCCGTGTAAAACACCGCAGGGCATGAGGACAGAGCTGGAGCAGAGCATCAACGACATGGACATGGGAGGGGATGACATCAGCAGTGCGCCACCGCCTACTGAGGAGCACTCAATGGGATCCTCCATGGGACCTAGCAGCGCTGGAGGGGTACGCGTGCCCCTCTACTCTCCGCAACACCCCTTGCCATCACGATTCATTCGTGTTTACGCCCCCCGCTTCTGCGTTTGCTCCTTCCTCGAGACTGACGGGTGTAGTGCGTTGTCCGTTGTGTGTCAGCAGGCGAAGGGGAAGAAGTTGCAGAACCTCGCTAGAGTGGCCGCTAGCGCGGCCAGCATGAAAATGGGGGTGCGGCAATGATGTTGATGCCACACTCACAATCTTTTGGATTGCTTGTCGGAGTGTCATGACGTGGGTCCAGCTGACGCGAGCGTTGTGTGGTCGTATGGTCAGGGCAAGCCGGGCACGCCTCCCAAGGGGGGCGTCGCGGGCGGGCTATCTTACATGATGAACTACCTGAAGGAGCGCATTGAGGGTATCACTGAGCACTCCATCCAGCAAGACCACGAGATCGGTGACCTGCAGACCAAAACGGGTGAGGTCATCCGAACCTGACACTATGCGTCAGACGAGTTGGTGGGGTGTGTGGCATTTGTTTTGGTAGGTTATGCGTTCACGGTTGGGTGTGCGCTGTTCAGGGGAGATCATTTTGGACTTGATGAGGCTGAGGAAGACTGAGGACGAGATGGTGGTGATGAAGACCAAGATCAGAGAGCATCATGACATGATTGGGCGCAACAAGACGGACATTGCCAATTTCCAGGCACGGCAGTCCGAGGAGGACCAGCAGATTTACGCGCTGATCGAGAAGCGCGCGGCAGAGAGCGTGAAGAACGCCGCGATGGACATCAAGGGCGCGCGGGCGGAGCTGATGGCGCTGTGCGAGAACAACGTGACGGGTATCAAGGACGTCAAGCAGCGGCTGGCCAAGCTGTCTGGCGAGGCACGAGTGGTACAGCCGCCGTGCCGACTCTCATGCCCGTAACTGGAGCAACATGAGCAGCTTTTGAAGTAAATGATACCACTTAATTTTGAATACTGTTTGTACAGACGGCCGACGGGGTGGGGAGCGCTCCGGTGCCGAGCGCCACCGTCTCCGACGCACACGTTAAGATGCTGGAGCAGCAGTCCAAGCAGGTGGCGGAGATGGCGGGCAAGATTGCGGTGTACGACGACAAAATCAACGCGCACGAGCAGCGGCTGACGGACCAGGGCGCGCAAATATATGATATCAGCGCAAAAGTGCTGACGGAGCTTGACAAAGAATTGAACGCCATCAGGGACGACATCCGGGTGCGGCTTCTGTGTCACATGTCTTTTATGGTCGATAGTCTTATCTGGAATGCGTTTAAATGTCAAAAGTATTTAGCGGACTGCTGCGTGTGGCGTGGGATGGAATTGTATTGTGTGAAATCCTAATGGAGGGCTTGTTTGTATGATGGAGCAGGAGAAGACCAGCATGCTGCATCAGGAGATCCTGGTGAGGCCAACCGAAGCGGACGTGAAGGAGATCTTCACGGCGCTCAAGATGGGCATGATGGGCGAGACGGCCAGCCACGAGCTGAAGATGATGATGGAGCAGCTACTGCAGGCGAGCAAGGCGCACCTGCCGGCCGAACCAAGTCAGAATGCTCTCAACTCAAACGGACCCAAAGCACAAGCCAAACCGGCGGTACGTTTCCGCAGCTGGATCATCACCGTCAGTGCTTCGCGAGTTTTGGGGCACAGGAAGGGGAGGATTACATGTCCATGCGTCTGACTTCTGGTGCCCGCCCCTTGTGCGTCTTCCATCCATAGATTGCGGGAACGCCCGACAACACTCGCGCGCCACACATTCAGCGCATCGAGGCGGAGGCGTCCAACGAAACCGCCGCGCTCATCGGCTCCATTATGGCCAGACTGGATGAGCTCATTGACAGGCCGCACAGCTGCGTGGATTCACTGGTGGGTGGCCGCTGCAGTTGAACAGCAGCAGAAAACAAACACGCACGGACGCCCCCCCCCCTCTATACACACGCACACACGCAGTGGTGAACACGCACAAGACGACAAACACACAATAGCATAAACACACACATAGCCACTCACACAAACACCAACATACAGTTGCACAAACCATTACCGCACTGTCATACAACAAACACGCACGCGTACGCAAACACTGACATACAGTTACACAAACACAATCGTAAAGTCACACGTAAATACACATGTATACAAACACATAAAGTCATAGTCATACGCACGCGAACACGACGCATGCACACAGACACTCGCGCATAGGAACATTAATACACACACACGCAGTGCTGGACACACACAAAAACACTGGTAAAACACCACCACACAGCCACACACACACACATGCGCACACACACACACACACACACACACACACACACAGCAGTAATATACAGTTACACAAACATTCACCCTCAGTCACACAAACACACACGCAAACATGCACATGAAACACTAAAACACAGTTGCGCAAACATTAAACGCACATCCAGACGTACGCTCATGTCCACACACGCATACAAATACATGAACTCATAGTCATACACACACGAACATAACCCATACACATGCACACACACACACACACACACACACACAAGCATGAACACACATGCATGCACACACTCACACACCACCACCACCATCCACTGCTTCACAATAGAGCATGTTTTGCTGGAGTGCAAATATTGCATATGCGTGGAATGATTCCATTTTTTCCTGACAGAATAATACAAACTGTTTCTATTTCGTTCTTTCTGTCATCCGGAGAGAAAAGAACCCGCTACCATTTACTTAACGGTTATCATTTACCCGGTGATAAGCAAATGGACCCAGTGATTCGCCTGAACCAACGATGTTGTTTTTTATTGATAGTAAGACTGAGCTGAGCCGTGGTCGCACCCCTTGCCCCTCAGGTGCTGTACAATCACCTGCTGACCGCACGAATGGACGAGCTGACGCACAACCAGGCAGTGGTACTCAAGCGCATCGGCAATGTACAGAGGGAGGCCGCGATGGCCTTTGACGAAATTTCAAAGGTGTGAAGGGCGCCCGCACATGCTGAATACCCCTCCTTCCTTTGCTTATTTGAGCACACACACACTCACACACACACACACACACACACACACACACACACACACACACACACACACACACACACACACACACACACAACGCACACACACATACGTATATGAAACACCGTGAGCTTTTGTACTGCACGGCTGGACGAGCTGCTGTGCACAGCTCATAATTAATTCATATGAAGGTCTCGCGTATGTGTGGTGCGCATACTCACGGGCAGTCGAACTCATGTCATTCGCCACACCTAAAGACCCATGAAGCCTTCCATTCACTAGCTGCTCAAATCGTTGGCTCAGATACAGCGATGGGTGAAAATGACAGTGAATGCAGTCTACTGACGTCGGGGTGGTGTTGGTGTGGGTGTGCGTCAGATGGGGCAAGGGGGCACGGAGAGTCAGGCCGGGAAGGGACAGGAGCGCGCGATCAAGCGGTTGGAGGCGGCGGTGCGGGAGTTGGCCAGGATGCAGATGGCGCAGGGGGAGAGGGAGAGCGTGATGCTGGGCACCCTGTCCCGGGAGAGCAACGGGGAGGTGTTCAAGTGCCTGTCCTGCGACAACCACCCCGTGCCCATGGACGACCTGAAGCGCAGCAGCGTGGACGTGCTCCCCATGATGGCATCCGCGACGCCGCAGACGTACGTGGGGCGAGACAAGCTCAACTACCCTGACCGTGTCCGCGCGGCAGCCTCCTCCCCTGACATGTCCCTCAGCAAGGGCCGCGTCTACGCTAGCTCCCCTATCACGCAGCCTCCACCCGTTTACCAGGAGGTAACGGGTGAGAATGTGCAGGAAGGGGGCGGGAAGGTGGGTGTACCTGGCAGTGGCGGGGGTGGCAACCCTAAGGCTGCCATTCACTCCCTCGCACCCACCGCGCTCTCCACCAGCAGCCAGCAGGACGTAGCGGTGCCCATCCGCCGGGAGAGCTTTGCGCCCGTCTCGGATATGCCGCCCCCGCAGTTCCACACCCGCACGCGTGACCTCGCACGCGAGCAGCAACTGCGCAGCAGCGCAGACAGTCTGCCTGCCATCAACCCAACCGGCCGAGGCTCCCAGGAGCGCCCAACCTCCGCATCCTGAGCCCAGTTCCGCCTGTGACCTCAGGCACAACCCCCCCCCCCCCCCCCCCCCCCCCCCCCCCCCCCTCTCCTTTCTCCTTAGTTGGCCATTTGAAAGGAGAAAAAAAAAATTGCATTCACTCGCGTCATGATGTGCAGTGATAGCCTCGGTAATACACTTCTTTTCTCATCACCAAGAACGGCAGCACAGCTGCTTCCCTGAAGGCCTTGCCTTCGTTGTGCACGAGTCTCCATGGTAGTAATGAACATTTAGTTGCATATTGGCTATTGGCTATTGTGTTCATTTCTCAATGTTTTTTGTGTTTCGATGAATTTATCAATTCAAGGTCAGCTTGTTTAGATGTTGAAGACGCCAAAACCACCGCCTGGCTGGCAGCACGGGCAACCCTCGAGGTCCAGCTCCATGTCTCCGAGGTCGCCGATCTCCATGGCGAGCAGTTCCGCTGCTTCCGAGTGCGACAGGTTCATCATCTCCGCAAACTCGGCTACCGAAAGCTGCGCGTGCGGCGCGCCGTCGCCACCAACCGCCGCTTCCGGTGGCGTGCCTCCTTGCTGTGCACCGCCACTCCCAGTCACAGCACCGCCGTCCGCAAATTGCTTCGGTGCCATATTCGCTCCGTTATTCAGTGTATTATCGTTGACGTGTCTTGGCGGCCCATTTTCGCCCTTTGCACCGGCAGCCACTTTGGTCGGCACGGCTGTGGAACTAGAGGGCGTCGAGTCGCAAGCCATCTCCAGCAACATATCCGCCGCATCCCTACTCAACACCGGTGTAGACGTGAGGTTGCTATACCCTGCTGGGCTCACGTCCGCCAGATGGGCTCGCTGGAGGCCCCCTACGCTCACTCCCGCTCTGAAATTACCTCCGCGATCCGATCCGGTAGCACTGCCACCTGCAGACAATTGACGGCGCTAATTATTATGGTTCGGCGATAATCTGGACAGCGAACCGTTAGTGGTAGCGGCTATAGATAGGTTCAGTGAAACGCGGGCATGGTATTCTTTACACGGACGGAGTAAAAGGAGGGGGAAGGGGCGAAGCGCGGTGGGGAGGGATTCTCACTCTCGGCGCTTCCCAAGTCTGCCTTCAATCCGACAGGTTCGCTTGCCAGTGTGTGGATTACGGCTGTCGTTGTAGTGGGCTCTGACGACGGCATGGAATATACTCTACTGTCAGGTTCTACAACGATATTGGGCAGGGAATAATCTGAAGCGTGACAGAGTTTGCCTCGCCTTTACTATGCTCAGTTTCCTTACTGCTTCCTTCTGCCGTGCTTTGGGTTCCGTGGTCCTCTTGTCGCTCATGCCCTTTTGTTTCCCCTCCTTTTCTCCCTGTCCGTGCTCTGCCCTGTTGTTCTTCTTGTAATCCATTTATTTTGCGCAATATCGCTATTGGCACTGGCTAAGGGGGCGCGCTTTATTACTAGCTGCGATTTTATTAAGCATTTTAACAATAGCTTATTTTAAGGCTACGGATCGATAATATCATCCGGACTATATCGACGTATTTCGTGGTAGTTTCGGAGACCCCGAATGCGGAACGTACCCGAAATCGCAGCGAAATGCACTTGTAAAACATCGACGATACCATCGATCCCTAGCCTGAGATTATTGGCTATATACGTACATGTTGAGTCGCGCTCCAAGGCGTCTCCAAACCTAGCGAACCGATTTCGGATCGCGATCACTAACCAACACTCGGGGAAGTCCTTGTTAATAGTAGACTCCTTGTAAAACAAATTGGCTTCCTTTGTTGCTTTGCTTTTTGTACATAGCAAAAAATGGGACATTCGAGTCAGATCATCGACCAAAATCAACACACGGTCAAAGCCATTGGTTACATGAAGGTGTGTTAAGTAGCCAAGCCCAACACGAAGGTATGGGTGGAACATGTAAAGGGTAAAGAGTCGCAACCATATGTGGTTGGTAAATTCGTTTCCACACGAATATATCGAGCGCTTTAGCAAGAGTGCTAGCCACTCCTTTGTGACCAGCTAACGAACTGCCGTGCCGCTAAGATATTAATTTCAGTCGGAGCTCGAAGTTCCGCTTGACATAGAGGCGATGGAGACGCCAAAATTACCTAGCTTTGGCTTCAATCGGGTTGTCTTTCGTCCACTCGCCCTCGTCCCCATAAAACGAGTTTTGGGAGCATCCTTCACGATTAAAGTTAGCGAACTCGTGGCTCGACCGCAACGCGTTAACAATCATTGTGTCCAGCTGCGCGTCCTTTAGTAGCGGTTGGGACTTCCGGCGTTATTTTGTGTCTGTCGGAACCTCGCCATTCCAAAACAATGGAATTGTGGCTTGGGGTACGAATTCTTGTCTCCGACTTAACGGATCAAATTCGTGCAAGGCTCCCTTGCGGTACGCAAGGGTCATCGTGCCCACAAACGGCTCCAAGTCCCGCATGTAACAAGTTGGCCACTTGTTCAACATGTTGTTCGGCTGCGTGAGCAAATGTCGCAGTGCGTCGTGGCCTATCACGACAAGGAACTTAGAGCAACCTTAAGGTGACACCTTCAATGCCTTACCGCTTCGCATACGCGGCCAAAGCCTGCAAATCGTACGCATAGTAGGTGTAATCGCTCTCAGCATTTTTAGCATACGCACCCATATAGAGACTAGTTGAAGTCCTCCTCCTTGATCTTGCAAAGTGACTACGGCAATCCCCATTGTCGAAGCATATGTAGCTACGGTGAACATCGCGTCCGAGCTAGCCTCCGGAAGTGAGCCGTAACTTCAGAGTCTCGAAGGCTTCCAAACAGGCAGGCGTCAACGTGACCTTTTGTGGCTGGGATTTCCACTATAAGTCCGTCAATGAAGCCGTAAGGTTGCAAAATTGATGGATGAATTTGGCCTAGAAGTTGCAAAGTTGCACGAAACTGCGAATGTCTTTTTGCATCGTGGGCAATGGCTAGTATGCAACGGCCTCAACTTTTTTTAGTCGAAAGGGGAATTTTACCAACATACATGGTGTAGCCTAAGTAATGCATATCTTGAAGACCGAAGAAGCACTTCTTAAGACGCAACTCCAACCCCTCCTCTTTGGAACGTTGAAGCACAAGACGCATGTGCTCGAGGTGCTCCTCCATGGTGCGACAGTAGACATAGACATCGTCGAGATAAACCGTCACGAACTTGTGTAGAGAGTCGCGTAGGATGTCATTCATCATTCGCTAGAATGTAGCTGGTGCACTGCACATGCCGAATGGCATGGTGACCCACTCCATTAGACCATAATGTGCCTGAAACGCAGTCTTATGGATGTCCTCGTCGCGTACTTGAACATGTCAGAAGCCAGAGGCGAGGTCAAGGTGGGTGTAAAAGTTAGCGTCCTTCAGGTCGTCGAGGGTGTCATCCACATGCGGAAGTGGGCATGCGTCTTTACGCGTAACCTCATTAAGGCCACGGTAGTCAATGCACATGCGAAGCGATCCATCGGTTGTATTACGCACGAAAAGAATTGGCGAGCCAAAGTCATTGTGGCTAGGACGAATTACACCCGCCTCTACTGCGTATTTGAGCTGTCGGTTAGGCTCAAAGCGCTCCGCATGTGGCAATATATTAAGACGATGACGTTTGATCGGGCCAATTGTTTCGGTAGGCTGATCCCATTGTCGACTTTCGGCGGCGAGTCCACTGGTTGCAATAACTCCGGGAAGGCGTCTTAGAGTAGTGACCGGGAGTTTTCATGTTGATTTGATGTTAATTCCTCTCTAGTGTGAAATTCCACCGGCTGTTCCGCAGTTGGCGTGACGTTAATCACGTGAAACTTAGCATTACGTCCCCTACTTCGGCGCGTCTTGCGCACGAGCTGCTGAACCTTGCCCGTCGACATTAGTAAACACTCACGTCGTCGATCCTCCGTCTGAATCTCCACTGTTGTACCGTCCATTAAGGTGAAGAAACTTGTCGTGTCAAATTGTAAAAAAGCTTGCGATTTGTCGAGCCATGGTAAACCGAGCACTAGATCGGCAGCGCGTAAATTACGTAGGACGCAAAAGTCCGCTTGAATTCGTGTTAAGCCAAATCGAAAATAATCTCACAAAATGTAGAAGACGTCACACGTTGGCCGTTAGCGAGTTCAAATGGCGTCTTGGCCTTAGACTTCAAGGTTGGCAAAGAAAGGCGTCTTAGGAAGTCCTCTTACACGAAGTCAAGCGTCACATGGCAGTCAGCCATAATGAGTTTTCACGTTGAACTCGGTTTAAATCAACGGGCGAGCTTCGGTGAGGTCAGTCAAAAGGGCGGTAGCGTCCGAAGAAATCTGTCGCAAGGTAGCGATGGAAGATGTAGGCTCGTATGGTGGTACATGTAGCGATGGTGGTATGTTGTCGGGGCTGAATCGTGAATGTCACAATCAGCGTCGACCAACTACAAATGAAATGGCCATGGAACAAGGGCAGCAACCTCATGCTGAGTCGGGTAGTTAGCCGGTTGGCGAGTGAACAGATGTAGTGTCCGAACATGTAATTATTGTTACAGTTTCTAGTGTCGAGTGTTGTCGTTGAACGTAGCCCACCTAGGTAGGACGAACATGACCATCGTAGATGTTGGAGTTGTACGACGAGAACTCTCAAAGTGGCGTGCCATATGTTCCACTAACTCCCAAGGTGGGTTGAAGAACACTCGCTGCACACTTTAATCTCTCTCCAAGAAATTGTCACTCGGCGAACACGAGGTAAATCACCGTGCGAGTTAAGACCCTCGTCATCCGCACAGCCTCCAAAGTTGAGTCGAATCGTGGGTGCTGAGGCTCAAAATCAGAGTCAACTAGTTTCCAATCAATTGAACTCAATTTTACATGTCTACGACGGTCTCTTTGCTTGCTTTGGCGACGGGGACCCGCTCTTGATTTAGCAGGTGTCGCTACATAAGTCGATGGAGGCGACGAAGAAAAAACTTACATCTATGTCGCTAATTGTACCTCACGACGAAAAGTAGATGTAGCCAGCTCATCCTCCAACTCGTCCGAGGGGCAGCCTTGCCACCGTCATTTATGCTTGTTGGGGACGTCGACCGACGCTTTGCTAGTTAAGTCCGGGCAATGGAAGAGACGGTGGCACTTGAAGCAGAGTCCCTCCTCTTGGTGTCGTTAATGCTCTTGAGGAGTCATAGCTTTAGCTATGGCATTGAAATCAATTAGGCCAATGTTTCGAGAAGTCCGCCCACGGCCTCCTCGATTCCCACGTCCTCGACCACGTCCACGACCACATCCCTCACCACGTTAACGACCAGATTCTTCAACACGTTCAAAGCGCTTGGTGGCCACGACCTATGGGTTGTCAAGTGGGCGCTTCTGAGTTTGTCGGCTGCCTCTAGGGTTGCCAAATGGAGCCACTTGGCCTAGATGTGGCGAGCCGGTCACGAGGTCACTCAGGAAAATTTCTAACTCGACCAACGGCATGTTGTAGTTCTTGTGCTGAGAACGATGAGATTTGGCATGAGTACAGAGCACAAAGCTTGACAAACATTTGATGAAGGTGACGCACTTAAAGACGTCTGAAACCTGCTGTTGAGACCTCCTCAAAAAGTCGTTAAATTGTTGGGTGTAGGTGGCGTAAGTTTGGGATCCTTACATAAGTAGAAGCGCGTATGTAATTGTGTCGTCTCAGATGTTAGGCAGCAGGGACATCTTACGAATCTTTGTAATCACAGAGTCGAAAGTGTCTGGAATAGCTGCCCGAGTCTTACGGTTGAGCCACCAAGTTTTCAAGAAACCGGAGAACTGAGACGCATACCACACGATAACCTTGTACGTGTCGGGATTGATTCCCAACATGAGAAAACGTTGAGGCTGCATCTCTAACCCGTCCTCCAGCTTACGTACGTCTTGTCTAAACTGAATGAGGGCGTTAATTGCAGCCTTGCGCTGCGTCCCATTCAACGTTACGCTCATGCCAACAAAGTTGGTTGTAGGTGCCGGAATTCCCATGCGTAAATCGGTGGGTGCCTCACCACACAACTGATTCATGTAGCTTTTGATCAACATCCCCAAGACCACAGTCGATAGCAATGAAAGGGGGGTGGAAGAACAGCTGCATTGGTAACGACATGTCTTTGCGATGAAAGAGCAGTCGAGAAATCACAGCGCCTCGAAAAGATTCCCATTGAGCCACGTAACCAAAATGAAGCTTGGCAAGCCAAATCTTAGACGGCGTAAGCGACTACCCGCCAATATGTTGACAATAGTCTGAACGTTGTCAGTCCCATCAAAGTGAACCGTCGACTTAGTAGTAAGGGCTTGATCGACTTTAGAAGGCGTACGCAAATTAGCAATCACTTACGAAACATGTATAAACGCAGAAAAGACGTGAACGAGCTGGTACTTACCAGCATGTAACGGCACTCTAGTGGGATTACCTCTCAACAACGTAAGATCGTCGGCGGTGGGAGTTAGGCTAGTTTCCTCAAACAACTCACGAACAGCAACGTCGACATGTATTTCGTTCTACAAAATCGAACCGGCAGGAAACCGAATTTCATTAGAACGGGATTCGCGTTGTAACACGAGTTTGATTGTCACGTGCTTTGAAGCCTCCAAGTGGCCGTATGACCACAACGAAATTACCAAGTCCAAGAAAAGCAAACTCGAATTAAGCAAGATGCGTCGAACAATTCATGCAAAACAGAAAGCGTGTGAATATCAAGCGCTCCGAAACCAATGTGGTAGCATGCATGTGAAGAGCTTACTGCTCACACAAATCTATTAAGTTGTGATGTTGCTTCTGCAAGTGGAAGTGTATATGGAGAGAGGTGGAAGATGTTTCATTGTTAACTATCAACACTAGATTGTAAACAAAGGAATTAATTTAATGGTTCTGTCACCTCCCTCCATTGCACTACACTTGAATAGCTATAGTGCCTCGGGGATATGTGTATGATATGATTTACCATACATCGGCCTGTATGATTACGCGTTTTCATAATCAATACTTTTTCTGTTAAATACCGCTATGTACAGTCAGTGAATATCTAAAGTAGCGGCAGACACGCCTAAGCTCAGTATCGTCTGCACCACCGACTTCGGCTACAGATCGAGCGACCATCCCTATCATAAGGTATGGTGCACCACGCCCGCTGAATATTGGGGGAGGGAAGGGTTTAAGATACTAGGGGTGCGGCCGTTGGGCGTATTTATTCCGTACGGACCCGCCTTATGTCACCAGAAGCTAGGAGGTCGAGTAGCACTTGGTGTTCGTAGCCAATCGCTGTCGTGCCGTGAGCGGGGCAATTGAAATTGAAATTGAAATTGAAATTGTTTACAACAATACCAGTAAGAACCGGTTGCTGTCTCTCGGCTCCCCCTTTTGCTATGCTCAACTTGTTGTTGGACTTCTAAGCGTGAGGTAGACCGTGAACCGCTAATCCCAACCTCTCCAATGGCAGTAACGATACCGTCTAAAATATACCCGTATCCAGGTATTTATTATTTTCTGATCTATAAGTATTTTTTTTTGGATACAGTATGAAATAAAAAATGTCGCTAGTCTCCACGATACGCGGCATGCTCCAGCCGCGGCGGGGTTGCCGATCAGCAAGGCTGGTCAGCATGAGCTGGTCGAGTCGAACCTGCCTGACCTCTAGAGGTTGTGCGTACTTCACGATTTCGGTGAAGTAGCTCTTTATTTTGCGAGGGGCCACATCGAGGGATGTGCAGCACGAAGGTAAGTGCCTATTCCACATTCAATAGAAATTAAATGATATTGACTTTTCTCAATTTATTTTCCTTAAACACGCCCGAACCAAGCATTCCGCAACATAGTCATGCGTGCATCTTTGACGTCATTCGCCAGTCGGTGCACACGCAATGTTGAGCTACATGTTTTCATCCATGCATGGCTAATCCACTTGCACTTCTATGAATACCAAAAAGCATCATTCAATCTATCCCCGAGGGCTAGTATTAGGTGATGAAGAATGTTAGGCACGCAAATCGGCGTGTATGTTCTCGTAGGAAAGCATGATACACAGCTTCAAGATGTCTACTCGTCCGTTTGTCACATGTGGGCTCTCCCCCCTCCCCCCCCCCCCCCCCCTCACCATTATATATAGAGAAGCACGCATTCCAATTAGGCATTATCGCCAGAGTAATCATTCTCAACACCTCCCACATCGCTAATATGTTTGGGTTGCATACTGCAACGGTGACTTTAAGCACAGGTGGGAGCATCGCTACGTCAAGGAGATAGCCGTCTCGGGGATCCGATACGGTGTTTTTTGGAGCGTGGTCGCCCTTGTCATCGGAAGACCCGCCATAACGAGGCTCCATAACGAGGTCGTCCCTAGTGTGGTCGGGTATGATTTCTGCGTTTGTAGGCCGTGACATTAAGTTCGAACTATAGCTAGCGAAGAACCCCACCATATAAGGTAGTTCGGTAGTGTGATTTCTATAGTCGCGGACCGGTATCACTCACTACCGACCCTCTGTAATAAATGGTACGAGTAACGCATCGTCCGTAAGTGCACATGGAATTTGCATAGCTAGTCGGGGGGGTTGAAAGGGCATTCGCATTGCAACGCATTTTCTGTTGATGATCTGTGCGGGTCTGGGAGTTGCATAGCCAGTTTTGTCTAGTTTAGCGTTAAAGTTGCGTGCGGGATCGTGTTCTAGCGGCATGTTGACGCAATTGACCACCCAACACAGAAGCCGACGGACGCGCCGACCGTCCCATAGCTTTGGTTACGTTTTTGTCGTCACGCACAACCTTTCAGATGTTAAAGGGGGTATATGCGGGTAGAGAAAGATGCCTTTCGCGTCACGGTCGTTTTCGTGGTTGTGGTGATGTATGCCAACAAGCGATCAGACCTATCAGCCGTTCGAACAGCTTCCGCCCCCTCTCGGGTTGTGAGCCGACGGAGTTAAGCTAAGGACACTCTGGGGTACACGCTCCTAAAGTTTGACAAAGTACTAACTTTTCCTCGCGTGGGGGTGACAAGTTTTTTTCGAGACTCTGGTGTATGATTAGTCATACAAATGCAGTACTTATCATACACATATCCCCGAGGCACTAGCCTAGCTAGCTTTCACCTATTATCGTTTGATCCTCGTGCCATGCGCTAGGGCTCTCGTAACGGTACAATCAGATTAACGATGCGGCTCGTTTGCCTCGGGAAATCATACTAGCGCGTCCTCTGGCTAGTTAGATTAATTGGGAGTACATATACGTACCGGGAGGTCCCGGTAGTACAAGACGTAAACAATACTCTCGCTAATTTGCACTGGTCACGTACCCACGAAGTACATCCTCCCGATGGAAAAGTACGGATCGAGTTAGTAACGAGTCGATATACATCGTCATGCAATGTACAACTGCATGACATTACTCGTCACACAAGTAGCTACCTTCTATAACCCTCCGGTGGTATACATGTTTTGATTTCCTCGGTTGTTGTGTTTGTGGCCGTTAGCCTTCGGAAAGTTAACTACATACACAAATATGTTATGTTTTGTTTTGTCGCTGCTTTATCGCTAGGTGAAAGTGCAGATGGAGGGAGAATTGAGAAGAAGTCTCACTGTTAGTGTTTAACAATGTATTGTTATTAATCAAAGGGGGATTATTAAAAGGTTCTGTCACCTCCCTCTAATGCACTAGGCTTAAATAGCTTTCTACCTAGATAACTTGTACTTGCTCCTGCTCGGTTCTTGTGCTAGGTGCTAGGGCTTTCTAACCGTCATCAACAAACTAGCGACGCGGCTCGTCTAGTATGGGGAATCACATTATGCATTGGAAACCTCGCTTGGCGCGTCATCTAGCTAGTTAGATTTACTGTGCGTACATGTACGTACAAGGAGGCAATGGTAGTACATTACGCATCAAAACCCTCGCTAAATTGCAATAGCGACGCACCCACGTTGTACGTCCTTCCGATGGAAAAGCACGAATTGCAAATAGTAACCAGTACATGTACAATGTCATTTTTAATGCATTATTGCAAGATTGTACTCGTCACATGTTATTCGTCAAGGCGACATTCTTCACTAGCAAGCGGATAGCCTTGCTATCGGGGCACGGAGCCTTACCCTTCACAATTCACAACAAACATAACATATCAACCCTACACGAGCTTATATTCCGTCAACTTGTGTCGTTTGCGTTTCCAAAAGCGAAATGCGAACTTGCAAAAATAAATCGTTCATTTGTCGTCGTACCATTTATGTAATTTTACAATCCGCAACGCTAACACGAACATGTCTATATACACACAAACACACACATACACATTCATGCCAAACGCATTCATTCATGCCTAATAAATTAACTTTACACCTCACAACTGTAGCGCAAGTGGCACAAGGCATAAAGTGGTTACAAGAAGAACAAGATGAGCACGGACAAGGGAAGTGTGACGAGTACAGTCCTGCAACAATACATTGCAGGACATTGTACAGGTACTCGTTACAGATTCTAATTCGTGCTTTTCCAAAGGATGGACGTATACACGTGGGTACGTCGCTACTGAAATATTCATTAAGGTGTTGATGCTACAGTACGACCACGCCTGACACGTACGACTAACGCCTGACACGTAAGCGTAGCTTGCAAGCGTAGACAATCTGGGCAGAAACCTATTTAAGCCCAGTGCAGTAGAGGGAGGTGACAGAACCATTTAACAATTCCTTTGTTCACTTACAACATATACTGCTTATATAGAGCAGTGAAACATCTTTCACCATCGCCTCTCGACAACATCATTTTGCCATCTTGCAACGACAGAACTAGACAGATTAGAATTGATTTGTGCTAGCGTTTAGCTTGACGAGGCTAGCCGCAACAGAAGTGGGAGGGGAAACAAAAGGGCAAGAGTGACTAGACATGGGGGAAATACATACAAAACATACCAATAAAACGTACTAAATATTGTTTATGGTCAGATTGATTTAAATCTAGAGGCTTGCATATCCAACTCCCGTGTGTACGGGACAGTGACACTAGCGGTTACTCTTACCGTTAAAGAGCGGCGCGTCGCACCTTCATGGCAACCACCTTGCCTTGGTAGTTAGACGCAACCAACAAGCAACGACTTCCCCAACGGTCAGCTCTAGCTAGCCCTCGCCTCATAACCAGGGACTAGCCACGAGCCTGGCACTCTCTGCTTTCGCGCTCAGCCAATCTATGCTTCGCACGAACCCACCCACCCAACCCTATAATACGCGCTAATCGTCCCCCATGCCCCGCCTGTGGGTGTCTTTTGGCCAAATTGTAAGCAGTCTAACATCTTTGGCAAAACGTGCCCTAGGGTTAACGTCGTATTAACCAAGCCGTTTGAAACGTACCGGCAGAGCATTTGGTTGGTTTGTACTTCTCTCGTATATGCTAATTTTTCAGACAATCCGATCCGTCCCGACTCTAAAGAGGAACCCCGTGCCTCGCAGAATATAATAAAAAATATTTATATGGAATGAAGCGCAGGGGTTAAGTAAAGAGGCGGTTAACACATGCGGAGTTGTGACGGAACAGTCTCGAACAAGAGCAGCGTTTTTATCCTTCCTGGATATACCAATTAGCCCCCGCCTGGGCGTGTGCAACACAAGTGAGAGGAGTATAACCGCCGCACTGGGCGCTCGAAAACAGTTTCAGCTTCCGGGCGAGGAGCTACAATATAAGCAGGACAGTCGAGCCCTGTGACTTCGCCGGCTCGCCGCTGCCGATTCCTGTCCGCAGCCGCCGACCGACCGACGCTCTGCCAGTAACCATAGGAACCCGTTGCGTGCCCTTCGCGCTGTCGGAACGCCGCGTAGACAGGCGGCACGATGTTGAGCGCGCTGCTTGAGTACCTTTGGATCCTATGGGAGGGCATTGCGGAGTTACTCTACGACAGCACCATATGGTTTACCAAGTACGCCTTCTCACGTCGCCCCCTCACACCCAAGCTGACCGTGCTCGCCGTCCGCTGCAACCGAGTGAAACTCTTTGTCGACACCAAACTCGCGACCTGGTTCAACGTGGAAACGTACGAGATACAGCGCGCGGAGCTGGGCGCCGACGCGGATGATACGTGGGTAACGTGCCAGGACGACGAGGGACGGCACGCGAGCGTGAAGGGGCTCTCGTCGTCGAAGGACTACGGGTTCAGGGTGCGAGCGAAAAACTACTGGGGCGTGACTCCCTGGTCGCCTGTGGTGAGGGTACACACGCCGATTGACCCAGTGGCGGGTGGGGGCCTGGGACCCGGGTACTCGTGGCAGCAGAGCGCGACGGAGGTTCAGCTGGAGTTTCCGCTGCTGGGCTGCGAGACGCTCAGGGCGAAGCAGGTGGAGGTGCAGCTGAAGGTGCGCATGGTCACTGTGAAGGTGCACATGCCGGAGGGGGTGGCCACCCTGCTGGAGGGGGAGCTGTCAGAGGGGGTGAAGAGGCTGGGGGAGGGCAGCTTCTGGGAGATTCATAAGGACAGAGCCTCGGGCGTCACCAACCTGGTGCTCACACTGGAGAAAGACAAACCCGCGCAGTCTGCAGCCTATGACACACCAGGTAAGAAGAGGGCGGGGGTGTGGAGCTGTGTCGTCACAGGACACCCCAAGATAGACACCACTCGGGTGCTGGACTTCTAAGCGAATGCTGCAACAGCACCACACATGTAACATATGCGAAACACACACCCATTGGGTCTCTTGATGTGTGTGTTTTTTTAATAAACCGGCGTGGCAATGACGGCTAAATGAGCGCCCATCCACAGCAGCTTCACACACACACACACCGAACTAAGGCCTACGGAGACACTGGACTCTCTTCAGTTTCGTCGTTCTCCAGCGCCTCTGCTTCCAGAGTGAGCTCGGACGCGACATCAGTGAACAATATCTCGGGCTCCCATATATCTGTGTCCTCCTCAACCTACACTCCCACCACCACAGCACGCATCCTCAGCACCCGTTGCCCCCCTATGGTCTTTCACACTAACTCGCCAACAACTCTCACAGGCCGCAACCCACCTGCTCAGAGGAGCAAAGCACAGTGGTAAGGAGCGACAGGTCGATGTCCAGGTCGGGATTGGACGGCAGATTGTACTGCTGATCATGGTTGAGCTCCTCCATCGTCTGCATCCTGTTATTCCACGCCCGCGGCGGCTCCGCCACCTGAGTCGTAATGTCCTCATCGCCCTCCGCCTCTAGCTCCGGAATCTCCAGAATCGTCTCCGTAGTCTCTGCCTCCTCGTGCTTCTTTCTATTCCGCAACCCTGATGTCTTGTCCCTGCCACCCCCCCAACCCCACCCACACACACATACACACCCTCTCAATCAGCCATAATCCTCAACCAAGCCGCGAAGCCACGCACTCTCCACCCGTGAGCACAAAACATGGGTGTGCCTCAGAGCTGGGATCGCACTCGCTTGCCTCCTGCTCCATCTGCTGCTGCTTCCGGCGTGAGATACCCACGAACTTTTTATCCTCTGTCACATTCTCCCCCCACCCCTTGTTCCTGTTGTCATCGATGGGCGGGGCCGGCGGCTACACCTCAGGCACAGGAAAGCCACAGTCAGGCAATCAGGAAAAACGGAGATAAGAGGGGAGACGAAGTCGCTTATCATGACTCTTTGACACCCCATACGTCAGCAACACGATGAGCAGAGAATGTGAGTGTGTCCATACCTCATCCCTCCCCTCAAAAGTTCCCCCCGACACTTCGACGGATGGGTCAGCAGCAGCCGGCGGTGCCTCGCCACCCGCAGCCTCCTCTTCGCCGGCAGCAGCAGTCGACCTCCGCCCGTGTCTCCGACCCGCCTTAGGAGCCTGCGCTCACACCCAGCCCCATCCAGCACCTCAAGCACACAACCAGCAAGAGCTTCCTCTATGTCTCACCACCTCCAACTAAGTCCATTTGTGCCTCGTCAGTTCAATTCACTGCAACACTCTCCACCAAAACGCCCTTAAAGTTCGGTGAGGGCAGTGACGACACATCGAGCTGGAAGAAAGGACACCAGTGACGGCCATGCGAGGTGGGATGCAAAAAGTGTCCAACCGGGCGCGCACGCTAGAGCTACTGACGCGATAGCATTGACAAACTATAAGTTGTTAAGCATGGGTCCGTAAACAAGAGAGTTTGTCGTGCTCACCCGCGGCGCCTCCTCGCCGGTGTCCGACATCAGTGGCCGCTACCGCAACCGGAGAACCACGCTGCGACGGGGGGGAGGGGGGGGGGTGCAGGCGAAGTTTCCAGCGATAGGCTGTGGTAGTGAAAGGTATGATAGTAGAGTAGCCGAGAACAACTCCGCCAGGGGCGTGTCGAGGAGGGAGAGAGGGGCGAAGGTTGTGTCTGTCGTCAAAGGCGGAGAGCGGGGGGCCGCGGGGTGAAAAGGAAGCAACCGCAAATGCGACTCGCCCGGCGCCCTCACTATCTCTCCTCAGGAACTAGCAATATACCGTGACAGTACGCGAGTAGGGTAGCTGATACGTAAAAATATGCTCGCCGTGCAGGTTACGTCCCTTGTGTGAAAGTCAAGCGCTGAAGGATGTCTGTCTGCTCATATGCTCGGTTCCAACTTCACCGTCGTGTTTTCTGCTACGCCGTCGTTTCGGGCGAGATTCGCACCACAGCAGATATTATAAGTAAGTCCTCTGATGCTACACTGCAGGGCGCGCTGACACGCGCCGTGTGCGGAGAGCAGAGTTCACCTCTAGGGACGGCTGGTCTTGTTGCTTACAAAATGATTGGAATGGAAAGGCAAGATTGATATGCATGGGAGGTGGGGGATGGTAGATCCATGGATGAAATGATTGATGCGGGTGACGGAGGCGTGGGTGGCGAAGCATGAGATGGGATTGGGTCCGGATGTGACGTTTGTCTCGAATTGAATTTCGTTTACATATCAATTCGAATGCGTGATTGTTAGTTACCCATACGTATGATATGATGAAAGTATCAATCCTCGGGGTAAATGAATGCTTGGAGGAACCACACGATGGCGATGACCGCGGCGCTCTTCCCGGTCCCATGCGGCCGTATCTGTTTCATCCGCCGGGGGGGGGGGGGGGGGGGGGCACCGCGGATATGTTGCCCCCGTTGTTCAATAGGTCTAGCGCGTACTAGCATCCGAGATGGAGGTTCAAGTCTTGCTCCTTAGCGGCGCGAAACAGTTCTGCAGTTTTTTTTACGCCGGGCTTGTGCGGAAGCATGTCCCGTGTTGGGCGGCTCGAAGAAGGCGGTATCGAGGCGCCCGCAGCCGGGGTCCATGGCCGCAATTCGATGCTGACAAAGGTGGTGGAGGCGCGGCCCGAGGCGTCGGCGTCATTCCCCCGACGCCGGCTGTGTCGTCGGCTTCACCTTGTCGTTCGTTCGCGGCGCGGTGTATGTAGCCCTTAACGTCATGTTTCCACCTTGCCTCGTGGCTCTTGAAATGCTCGGGCGTGGCACGGACGGTTGCGATGTTTCGGGCCGCCTCTTGCCAAGGTGATGGCTCGCCATCTCTCAGCATCACTCGAACCTCGTCAACGTACCCAGCAACTCCAGTGAGTTTCCGGTGCAGCTGGACACGGCCTCGGGGAAGTCCACGAGAGCCTCTAGCCTAGGGAAGGATCGACTTGGTGTTTGCGTTCTTGATGCGTTTTTTGCGTCCCGGCGTCTGTCCCGGCGCGCCGCATCTCGTAGCGCTACACGAGCACCTCCGTCCGGGTCGTGTTTTTGGCGCGGACGATGTTGTTGTTGTTTTCGAGGAGGCGGTCGCACACCCGGCGGCGCTTGTCTGTCATTGCATCGCACTCTCTTTTCCATGCGTCCATCCATGTCTCCCCCGCCTGCGGTAGGAACCGAGTGTCCGGCGGTGCGACTATCGGACCATGGCGGCGCGGGGACGCGGGGGAAATGCCGCTCTCATCGGAGTGATGGGCATCCGGCGGGATCTTCCCGTACACATTTCCAAACATGGCGATGCATATTATGGCGTACTCCTCATGTGCTTCCAACGAGCGTGGGTCGACGGGGTCGAGCGAAGTAGTGGGGCAGGCCACCATCGTTCCGTAGGTTAGGGGAACTTCAGCGCGGGCGCGGCGGAAGATGACGTTTTCGGCCGCTCCGGGCTGACTCGCGTGGTAGGCGAAGCGCTGACGGCGCGTCCGTGCGGACGCGGAGCCGGTGGCCTCCTTCCGGTTCTCGAAGTAGGCACATAATTTGTAGGGACCGATGTGCACGCCAGGCACGTCTTTGACACGCCTCAGCAAGTAGTTCGAGCAAGGGGGGAGGCGCATGCGTAGGCGATGGTTCGCGGCGGCGTCCACGTGTACTTCCTCCCATTCGCTGGCATTGCAATTGCCATGTCCGGGATCGACAGGGAAACGGACGATAGAGTATAGGGGGTGAAAAGCTGTGTCGAAGGAGGTGCGATGCACGGGGTTGCGCATGCAAATGGTGGCACAATTTATTGCCGATACGGTCTGCTAATACACAGCGGCGTTCACAAGGCGTGTTAGCTTCGGTTTGGGGGTGTCTTCGCCGAGAGGGTGCTTCTGCATGATGCTCGCGAGCAGCATGAGGATGACGTTTAAGTTGGAGGCGGTGTCCATTTTACCTGTTGTATTGAAGGCGGAAACGGGTTAGGGCGTCTTGAACAAATAGTAGTCGGAATGGAATGAATATGAGAATTGAGCGGTGTAATAATGCATGTACGTTGCATTGTTGCTTACTTCCGTAGAATTTGTTGTAGCACGCGAAATTCCGCACTTCTCCTCTGATTGTCTCGAAGACCGGCGGAGTGTTTGGCGTGGATATGTGGTCGTCTTTCGTTGGCGCGGTGTCGGCGGCCTTGTCATCGTCCGGGCTCGTAACGGCCGTGGGGAGCATGTACTCAGCCGCGGGCGGGGTCGTCGACACGCCGGGCTCGGGTTACTTTTCATGTGACGCGGCACGCGGAAATTTTGCACGCCGGAAAAGAATACGTTGTGGTTGCACTTGAAAGCGAGCACAACCGCCCGGCTGTGCATGACTATCTTTCCGCGGTTTCGTGGCATGAGGTTCACTTGGCGCTTGCGGTCGCACGTCGGATCCGTATGGCAAGATTCCGAGTAAGGAAGGGAGAAGCCTTCGCCATAGTCGTCGTCGCTCCCGTGGTGCCCGCTTTGGCGGCACCGCGACGTATGCCGGCCGTGATTAACGTGCTTGGCTTGGCAGCGCGCAACGTGGTCCCGGTACGCTTGGCTGTCTATGGGCATGTCCGCGGGGTCGGGCATAGCGAACTTCCGGATTGAGAGGGCATGCTTTGCGTGCCGGTCGAACGGCGCTTGCCCCGCGGGGTGGGCGGCCGGGTAGAGGCCCGCGCTACAGGAACCGTCCACTTCAACCTTTTCCATCCGCGCCGTGGTAAGACTGGCCATCCACCGAACAATGGATTCGCCGAGCCGCCGTAACAAGGAGCGAAGGAGCGGAAGGGGAAACACGGCGGAGATGCACATCCCGTGCCCGCGGTGCGCTTGCCGCTTGTTCTCTTCTATCTGGGAGGCGCGCGCCGCGACGGGCCCGAAATGGCCGGACGATCCCGCGATTGCTCGGCCGGTTTTAGGCGCCAAGTCGAACAGGCGAGCGCATACCACATCCATCACAATGTCGCAGAACAATGCGGGAGCGGTAAGGTTCTGAGTCATGGCCTTCATAACGTCCGGATAATGCGGCGGTGTGTAGCCATCGGTTACTCGCTACGGATAATTTGCGTCGCAGACTCGACATCCCCCGTTACTGTGAAGACCACTCGGATTAAGGTTGTCAGATCCGCGGGGTCATAAGCGGGCATAATAGGCTGAAGTTTGCCGAGAATGGTTGTGACGGTAGGCTTTGGAAACGCGACGAAGTGGCCATGCAAAAATAGGTTTGGAAAGAAAGGGCTGCCGGGGACGCTAGAGCAGGTGACGGAGCGGTTAGAGGTTCGCCATGACCGGAAGGAGTAGACGCAATGGTACGAGTGGTCGGCACTGTCAGCCGATGAGCAACGAGGCACTGAGTTGGGGACTTGAGGAGGGTGAAACGCATGAAGCTGGTGGAGGCTCATGTCGGAAAGAAAACAAGTTCCGAAGCCAATGATAGGTGGATGCACGTATGATGTGCAGAAGTTTGGCAAAATAATAGTAAAAGCAAGCTGAATGTAATTACATATTCCTTGAGCTGGCTCTTGCATTGTCTCTCGGACTGATAAATATTAGACTTGCATGGACTTTTAGGATAATAACCATGGGCATTTTTGTCTAATAATATTACCGGTTGCCTTCTATTCCCATGGGCAATGTCAGGCATCGTTATGCAATTGTGATTAGTATTGTTGGTACTGATACTCGCTGAGGTACCGGCTAAAGCGCTTGGTGGTATCATGCACATGCGGTCGGGGAATAAAACTGATATCGTTATCGGTATATGTTTATGGTTAAGGTCGAACATCAGAGACCGGCCCAACATCTCCAACCGGGCGACGTTGCTTGCCATGTGGGGCTTGTAGACATCACGTAGCTACATGGCCTTGAGAAGCGTATGTCTCGGGACGTAGACGACCGGTCTCGGGAAAGGGGGTCGTTGTTCTCGTATTCCGTCTAGACTTGTTATATGGCGTCGTAGGTGTTTTCCCCACGTCGGAGGTGGCCTTTGCTCCATCGTCATATGTATGAGCAAGGGCTGAGGCGAGTAGATCACGGGCTTGTTATGCGTGAAGGCCACGGAGCTCGGGGGCAATGAGCCAGACGTGGTGGCTGCCTCTCTCTTCCTCATTGAGGTGGGAGGCGCCTCGGATGGTGGTTTCGCATGAGCTGCTCTCGGGGCCGCAGAGCAATCAGAAGACGTTTTCGGTATGGTTTCTCTTAAAAAGAAGTTCTTTGAGGGTATGTCGGCGGATCGCGACGGTGCTAGTGGTTCGGGGGGGTGGGGGGGGTTTCGTTAGGCTGTAGGGGTATTGGGGGCAACCGGGTCGGGGCGGGAGGAGATGCAAATGCTCATGGGGTTGACCTTTAGACCCCATCGTCTGGCACGGGACGCTATGGGCTTATGTGTGGTGGTGTTTTGCAGCCCAGGGTGCGAAAATGCTGTGTTTGACGAGTTTGGTGATCTTAGGATAACAATGAAACTTCAAATGTTTTTCCAACAATATTGAAATAACGGTTGTTGTGTTTGGGCGTTCCCTTAGTCGCCCTCGAAAGGACACTTCGGATTATGGCTTGCGCTCTAAACCACTAATTCTAACCGCCCAGTACAACACCGCCAAATTCATTTAGTATACGGGTTCATTTGTTTTCATGCGGACAAATACAAAAAATAAAATGTCGCTAATTTCCACGATGCGCGGCCCGCACTTGCCGCAGCGAGGAGGCTGGTCAACCAAATTGGTCAGCCAGCGCTCGTCGAGTCGGGCATGTATGACCTATGCTTATGTGGGACTACGGTCGTCCCGGAGTTGGGGGAGGGAGGCATGCGAAAGACCATCTCGCACATGTCGTGGACGGTCCCGACTCGATCCACGCACTCTCACGTCCGAGATAAACGTCACACATCCCGACGCATCTCGCCACTTAGCATAGGCTTCCTTTCCCCTTCGGGGTTGAGGAATGAAGGGAGTTCCATAGATGTAGGTGGTGCCCGGCTGGCGCTCCTGCCTCTGCGCCAAGTTTGTCTCTTGTCCCCGGTTCTTCTCCGACTGTCTTTCCAACACATGCCTCATCCGTTGTATCCAACCGTACACTTTCCCGATGGTTTAAGCTGCCGGGGGGGGGGGGGGGGGGGGGGGGGGGGGGCTTTCCGAGTAGTGCATCGTCGCGAACACTACATGAGGCACTCATGTCGATGGGAGGGTACCGACTAAGGGAGGTGTTGGTCGAGTTCGCAGATATAGTCGCCGCTCCTCAAAAAGTGTTGGTATGGAAGTACCTCAACCGAAAACCCTCCGTACCGGGTTTTACCGGCGGCGCTCGATTCAAGGACGGACCTCCGTTGCAAGACCGTGTCCGTCCTCCGGCTGCGACCTACCTCCGGCCTGCGTAGTGTCTCGCCTCGCCCTCAAGGGAGAGTCGAGTCTCACAAGGTTGGTCGGATGCTAGCGAACGCCATGCCCTTGCGATACTTCGGGGTTAACTGGCGCCATCTCCATCGCCCGTCGCCAACTAATATCCGGCCGTACCCTCCTCGCCGCCCAAAACTCATGAGACACAGGTCCCGTCCCTAGACAAAAGAGTATTCGAGGAGTATCCATCCTTGAAAAGTAATATCGGACTAGCCGAGCGGAAGATCTTGGCGGTCGTGTATAGATTTTTAAAACCCTCCGTATTGAGGCTTCTCGACAGATGTTTATCGCACAGATCACAGTTGCCGGAGTCACCCCGCCAAGCCCCCAATCGTGCTATATATGGCATGGCTATAGGGTTTCCAACGCCCACCACGAGGGATGATCGCCGATGGGCCTGCGAGGGCAACCCCTCCCGGGTCCGCCTCCGCTGCGCCGCCAGTGGGCGCCTTCTTTAGGACAATCGGTTCGTCCTAGGCTGTGTCCGAGTATTCTTTTGTGGCGGTTAAGTGGAGGGTTACGCAAGGGGTTCGACGAATCCATCCGTTCGCGAGTAGGTCTTGCATTTGTATTGAAATTGAAATTGAAATTGTTTACAACAATACCAGTAAGAACCGGCTCCTGTCTCTGGGCCCCCCCTTTTGCTATGCCATACAGGACTTAAAAGCGTGAGGTAGACCGTTAACCACTTATCCCAACCTCTCCAATGGCAGTAACAGCTAATAATTTTGTAATCAAGAAAAACAGATCGAAAAATAAATCCACTTGTCAAGAAATGCAAAACTAAACTGCTGCTCGACCTTCGCGATGCACGGCCCGCTCCCGCCGAACCGGGGTGTCGACCGGCCTAGGCCGGTCGGCGTTCGGGAGGGACGACGGGCCAGCCTAATCTAGCTCCCGCGTGACTTCGGTCTTGCCGAAGGTAGGAGGGGAAAGGCTGGCAAAAAAACCCTCCTCGCGCGGTCGCTCGTCGATCCCGCCGCTCCATCCGGTAAACCCCGCCCCAAGGTCTTGCCGCGTCCACCGACGCGGCGGTCCTCCGTGTCGAGGTCCCCCATCACCTCGAGGACAGGTGGGGGGGACCTAGACACACAGACATAGAAAAAACTAGCGCTCCTGCCTCCGCGCCTGAATTTTCCCCGCTCATTTCCCCGGTTTTTTCTCTGTCTGGTACCCGGGTACCTGTCGGTTTCCGGCCTGTGGCCGTACCCTCCCCCCTCTGATCGCGCGTCCACCGAGCAGCCTTTTCTTGAGCGGGGGCCTCCGCGCTCACCCGGGCCCACGCTCAAGGACCCATATGAGTAGTGAGGTCTGTCGGGGTAGTGGGTGTCGAAGAGGGGGGGGGGCAAGTCACCGTAGCCGGATCCGGCGGGCCGCGGGCGCCCGGAATTAAACAAAACCCTCCGTGCCGGGTTTTCCGGCGGCGCCGACCCAAAGGGTCGTCGCCGCTAGATCGTGTCGCTCCTCCCAACGCGACTGTCCTCCTGGCCGTCCCAGCTTACTCCTCCCCCCGGGAGATGACGCTGGACGACGTAGCGACGCGCTAGTGAGCGCCCTACCCTGGTGCTGCTCCCCAACTAGCTCGACGCCGGGTACGGACATTATTTTTAGTATCCAAAAAAGCCCTCCGTACAGGGCTTTCCGGCGGCGGCTGATCCTGAGGATCGCCGCCGCCTCCTGTAGCCGCTCCTCCGTCTGCGACTCGCCACCGTCATGTGTCATGTCTTGCCTCACCCCTCGGTAAGGTTCGACCGGCACATGGCTGGTCGACAGCTAGCGAGCGCCCTTTCTTGGCGCTGCTTCCCGGCTGGCCACCACCAGCTCCAACACCCGCCTCCCACCGCTGATCCGGCCGTACCCTCCTCGCCATCAAACGCCGCCGTTGTACAGGCCCCACTCCTAAAAAGTAAGCATGTATCTAGGGGTATTTGTTAGCGAAAAAACATATCGGACGGGCCGAGCGGGAGATCTTGGCGCCGGTAGTGCACAGAACTTATTTTTTCAAAAGTCCTATGTACAGGGATTTCCCGACAGCTGCTGATCCCACGGATCGAGCTGTCGGCCCTCTTAGCCCCCTACCGTGCCAGGCCTGGCACGGCTACGGGGTTTCCAGCGCCCACCACGGGGAGGTGAGGGGATGCCGACGGGCCTGCGAGCGCACCCCCCTCCGGGGCCGCCGCCGCTGCGCCGCCGGCGGGCGCCTTGCATTTGTATATACAACTCTCGGGGCTTTGTTGGTATCGTACGATGCGTTCTCTCCTTAGGTGGATCGTCGCACTCCAAAATGATCTCGAAATGACACTCGAGTGTTGGCGGTTGACCTCCAGGCTCCTTTACGATGTCCGTAAAATCCCACATTGAATCTCGTAACGAAGCCGTCCACTCGATTTGTTGGTCAATCTTGACGTCGTCGACCGCATCATGCACCTCTCGCAGTCCAATCACGAAGAGGTCTACGGGTTGTTGTCTCAACAATCGTGCCATCGCATCTGCCTCCAAGTTTACGCAATGATGTATGACCGGCGAACATCTCACCCCGTTCTTAATTCTTCAACCGGGAGACACCCTCTACATGTTTTTCATATTAGTTTGGGCATATACTTCGAAGCTCGAGAACGAGCATAGCGTCTTTCGGGGGAAGTTTTACACGCGCAGCGAGTGACTTGGGCTTAGATATGGATATGATTCCGAACATCCATCCTAACAATACAATTAATTACTGCAGGGCGCGCGCTTTCGCGCGCGCGGGGGGTGCGGAGCGAGGAGATCCCCTCTAGGGTCGCGTGGGATAGTTGCTTACAAAAAGTAAGAACGATATGCATGGGAGGTGGGGGATCCCTGGTTGATGCGAGTGATGCGAACGAAACGTGGGCGGCGATGCATGAGATGGGATTGGGTCCGGAAATATCAATCGGGTACTTTATTATATCAAAGCAAATGACTATCTTAATGATTACAAAAACACATAGTGAGATACATAAGCTTAGTCTGTACCTGATTAAAAAAATACAAAGAACGACATGCACAAAGAACTACGGACCACTCCTTGTATACTGTATTGGAAATATGGCCAATGCTATATAAGTAAATATCAATCGGGTACTTTATTATGTCAAAGCCAATGACTATCTTAATGATTACAAAAACACATAAACAGAGACATAAGCTTAGTTTGTATATGATTACAAAAATACAAAGAACGACATGCACAGAGAGATATAAGCTTAGTCTGTACATGATTACAAAAATACAAAGAACGACATGCACAAAGAACTACGGGCCACTCCTTGTATACTGTATTGGAAATATGGCCAATACTATATAAGTATGAAATATCAATCGGGTACTTCATTATATCAAAGCCAACACGTTTCTTATCCCTGAAAATGCGGATAAACGTTCCGAATAACGCGATTTTCACATTCGAAAATACGACGAGCAATGCACGAAATTTTCGGCCGGTACAGTTGGTACATTTTGGTACGTGGTTGTATGGTTGGTACGTTTTGGTACGTGGCTGTACGTTTTGGTACGTTTTAGTACGTCATTGCACGTTTGCTAACAATAACAAGAGAGGGTTATTATTGTTATCGATTATCGTTACTGAGTTATTGTGGCGAGCTGAAGTGAGAAATGTGCCCAATGGTATCTTCTATTCGTTAAATGAAAGATACGAGTAGCAATATTTATTTACATGTAGTGTGTGCATTACCTTTGGAAATGACGAGAAGACCGCCGGTTGTAATTGCCTTGATTGACGTTAGCGATATCCCCGGGCACTTGACAAATAATCGCGTCCACAAAAGATTTAGCGATATATCGACTTTTTGTTTCGACGAGGTGAAGTGAGAAATGTGAGCTGCGAAATCATTTCAACCCACTTCATAAAGGACAACGAGTACGGTACCAGTCCGGAATTGCGACCGCGAAACGACGTTTGGCATTCCTGAACGGGCATGTAAATCATATAAATATGTGAAAAGAAAAAGAACGGAATGATAACGGTCATACAACGATCGCAACACAGCATCGCCCTTTCTTATGTTAATTGGTATATGATGTGACGTAAGATAATGGTGCTGCTCATGTGTGTATAAAATCTACATGTTGATACGTTTTCGTACGTGAGATTTGCCTCGTCAGATAAGTTACTATATAAATATTCAATATCAATCACCCATTTGGTGGAGAGCGACAAGAGAGAGAATCTATGTGTTTGTACGTTTTCGTACGTGAGGTTTGCTGCGTCAGATAGATTATTTAGCAATATACAAACTTAATAGATTATTTAGCAATATACCCGCCGTTGGATTCCTCTCCGAGGTTCGTGGCGCACTCGGGGTTGGCGTCGAGGTTCTCACAGATCCCACGATGTTAGTTCAACTCCCCAACGGCAGCGACGGTCTCCCCGCGGATGTGGGTGTCTTGCACTATCACGGCATCCGAGGCTCAAAACTTGCCCTTGATGCCGTGGTTTCCGGTTTGTTCGGCGTTTCTAGCCCCCCGTCACCCGAAGTCGCTCTCCGCCGTGCTGAGAAGACCAAGTTCGAGAAGTACTCCGAAGGGGTGAGGAGTCGGCCCGACATCCGTTTCATTCCCTTTGCTGTCACGGAATTTGGTACTCTCGGCGGCCACGCCACGGCTTTCTTGACGGAGCTAGCCAAGCAGGCAGCCGCATCTAAAGGGATGCATGTGGGCAAGTTGTTGGCCTCCTGGCGTCGAAAGGTCTCTCTCGTCGTCCATGTTGCTCACGCGGACAACGTCTTGCGCGGTTTGTCCGCCGCTGCGGACGGCGTCGAGGCCGCTTCTTCCTCGGCCGGGATGCCTTCTCCTGCTACGGCGCTCTTCACCCGCGCCATGGGCCGCAAGCGTCCTCGTGTTTCCTCGAGCGGCGCGTGAGGCGCCGCTTGTCGCCTCCACGTGTTGCATTCTCGGCGCGGCCTAGGAGTTTCCTTAGTTCAATCTGCTAGGTTTGTGCACAATGTAGTGCTTTCCTTTTGCCGTGCTTTGGATTCCGTGATCCTCTTGTCACTCTTGCCCTTTTGTTTCCCCTCCCACTTTCCCTGTCCGTGTTCATCTAGTTTTTCTTGTAACCAGAATCGCTTGGATTCCTCTTTTCTAAGGAACACAAGCACATAAGCAGGAGAGGGAGAAAGATATTTGTACATTAGTAAGTTGTGTAAGTAAGTATTTCAGTATGATATTATATACTGTATTTGAAATATCAAACGTCTATTTTATTATATAAAAGCCAACACGTTTCTTATCCCTGAAAGTGTGGAAAAACGTTCCGAATAACACAAAGTTAATAACCGAAGATATGACGCGCAATGCACGAAATTTTCTGCTGAAAAATTTGGTACGTTTTGGTACGTGGTTGTACGTTTGGTACGTTTTGATACGTTTCGGTACGTCGGCATGCCGCGTAGGATTTTTTTATATGAACCTATCCCTAGAGGGGAATAATCCTTAGATACTCCGCTGCTCGTTGCCTGAGCAATATATTTGCCTGAGAGAGATATTTGTACATAAGTAAATTATGTAAGTAAGTATTTCTGTATGATACTGTATACTACTACTGTATTGGAAATATCAATCGGCTATTATTTTATTATATCAAAGCCAGCACGTTTCTTATCCCTGAAAATGTGGAAAAACGTTCCGAATAACGGACAGTTAGTAGCCGAAGATATGACGAGCAATGCACGACATTTTCTGCCGGTACATTTGGTACGTTTTGGTACGTGGTTGTACGTTTGGTACGTTTTGGTACGTTTCGGTACGTCGGCATGCCGCGTCAGATTTTTTGATATGAAGCTATCCCTAGAGGGGAACATTACTTTTTACATCCGTACTCCAAACTAGTACAATATCATTTATTCATCGTCAAACTATAAAATTAATAAGCGAAATAGTCGCGCGCCGGATACACGGAATGTGGTACATGAAATGTTGTCACGATGGCATACATAGATGCTAAAAAACTGTGCACTATCGTCGGAGCTGAGCCGATCATGGCTTGCTCGAGCGGCGAAAGCTTGTTAATTTGCCCTTCAAACGACAACGTTGATAGGCTATGTGGCCTTGCCAAACGGTTGTCGACAAAATACCGGCCACCTTATACACGTGGTCGACCGGCCTCCACAATGCCACAATCCGTCCTTTCGGGATAGAAGCACAAAAATCCCGAAGCCTAGCCGTAGATGGCCCCGTCGTATGGTTTTTGGGCAAGTAGCTGCCGTCTCGAGTTGTGTAGCCTCATGTATTCAAAGGTGCCCAGTCGGAAAGCACATTTTCCGCCGATCGCACATCATCGCGCGCTCACAATGTACTATCCACGGGCAGGTATCGGGAGGTGGCGGTTGCATTGTCTACAAGTGTGGGTTTAAGATATCTCGTCGGACGCTAGGACCGAATATCGCATTCCCGGCACGGCCTCGGGCCGGTCGACAAACCACCGCACTCGGTGCATTAAACCGTTAAGCACTGGCCTATAGTGACAGTATAGAAGTTATGGTTATTTTGGCAATACTCATCGATGTTATATCCAACTTCAGCCTAATAAACCATAATAACAGGCGCAATGCACTGGTACGTGATGCACTCACACGAGCGTCGCCTACCCGGGAGCATGATCGATGATGAGCCTACCTTGAAAAAGTGGGAGCGCGACAGCGCGAGGCCCCACCCGAAGGGGGGGGGGGTCTGGGGGGGGGGCCATCCAGGGCCCCCCCCCCAGATTTTTTTTTTAATTTCTATGTAACAAAGGCATATTTTCTTAATAAAAAATTTGAAAACCTCGCTGGCTCGCTCATTTACCGGCCAATGCATTTTATTGCATGTCAACAATTTTACGAAAAAGACACATTCTGACTTAGTGACCTGTAAATGTAACATGACCTGATGATCCAATGTAATTATTATTGTCCGGATATTGTTATATTGTCCGGAGAAGGCGGCGGCTCGGGAGAACGTTGCTGGGTAGCGACAGAAGTCACACCGAGCTGGTCAAGCGTATTCTGCCCTTCAAGTGGTGCAGTTTGAAGGTTAGACGGAATCGGAACTGGCACGCCGGGATGCTTCCGGTTATAGTGACTAGACCACGCAACCTTTTTATCGGCACGAGACGAAAATACACATCCCGAGACGCCGCACTGCACTCTACGACGCTTACGCTGCGTCACCATCGCGACCGCGTGCTGTACTGCCGGTACTCCGGTAGTCGGTAAAGATCACGCTACGGCGCTACGCCCAACTGGCCAAAGCAGGTGACTAAATGAGAAGGCCAGAAGGGGGTCAGCCGATCAGGTCAGCAGGAGAATGATTAAAACATAAAAGCAAAAGCAGACTGCCAGGGACTCAGACTGCCGGTACTCCGGTAGTCGGTAAAGATCACGCTACGGCGCTACGCCAAACTGGCCAAAGCCCAAAGCAGGTGACTAAATGAGAAGGCCAGAAGGGGGTCAGCCGATCAGGTCAGCAGGAGAATGATTAAAACATAAAAGCAGAAGCAGACTGCCAGGGACTCAGACTGCCGGTAATCCGGTAGCCGGTAAAGATCACGCTACGGCGCTACGCCCAACTGGCCAAAGCCCAAAGCAGGTGACTAGATGAGAAGGCCAGAAGGGGGTCAGCCGATCAGGTCAGCAGGAGAATGATTAAAACATAAAAGCAAGAACAGACTGCCAGGGACTCAGCGAACGACAACTGAAATGGTCCAATGGTCCAGATCCAGCCGGGCAGCTGTGCCGACCACAAGCGTGGCAGAAGCGAGAATGATTTAAGATGTCTGTTAACCCGTAGTCTTGAGACCAGTCCAGTGATCGACTGATCGGTACGGTATGGGACTACGGGAGTGCCCCGAAGTCAGGCCCCGTTTACTAGTCTATCAGAAGTATTGCCTTCCATGCACGGCAATGCGCGGCGATTTTGATACTGCATTAACTACACCAACAAACCGAAATGGCGTTAACAGTGGCAATGGCGCGGATCTATCCATGGGATAACATCCCGATTTCATACGCGCCTGCCCCCCAGCTGCCCCCCCCCTGCCCCCCCCCCCTGCCCCCCTCGTGAGAGTTCTCGGCTAACGTGAATCATTTCAATTATTGGTGAATCATGGCGACTAAATTTACGGTTGATAGAATATACTGTGATATTACCAAGGATCATTTTATCATCATTACCATTTCAGATCGGTAATAATTGAATAATATCGTCACGATTTAAAAAATTAATTTCAAATTTGTAAGATTAATGTATTATGGACGGTATACTCGGTTGTATATGTAGTAATATCACATGTAAATGTTCGTGAAATCCCTATATTTATATATATATATATATATATCGGTTTCTCCAAAACTTTTTCTTTACATTGAAACTAATTCGATATCTGCCGGTTCGTATCCCATCCCAAGTCTAAAGCGAGCCAGGCGCCCAAGCCGGCCACTAGGCGAGCCGGCCGAGCCCCCTCGCCTAGTACGTGTCCATTTCTATTGCACTCATGCTATGCGTGCTTCTATCGTTTTCGCCCCCCCACCCTGCTCGAAAAGCCGTTTTGCCCCCCGCATGACCCACCCCCCAAAAGTGCACTTTTTCAAGGTAGGATGATGAGTTGAGGTTTGTTTCGAACTTCTGCTCACAGTCTTGCTTGCAAAACGCCGCCTGTAGACGGTGCTGGCGCGGGTTCTCTGCCAGTCCCATATCCCGCGGACGCAAAAAAAAAACAAAAAACCGGCGCAATATTGATGTGTACCAACTATGGTACTAGTACAATAGCACGTCAGTGACGTCACGATCCTGTCGTGCTTCATCCGACATCATGCAAACCGTGCAACTTCGTGCCTGGCCTCAAAGCTGTGTGTGTCACTGCCCGCGCGTGGTCTCCGTATCTCGCGCATAATTTTCATACCACCTACGGAAGCAATGATTGCCGTTTTGGCATGTCTTGTGTTGTCGTTGGCCCCCGGTGCCGCGGCGGCGATCGAAGGTGGGCAGGGCGCATTTCGTTTCCGCTACCGACCTGACCGCCTCCGCCTCCCGCTCGACGTAGAAATGGCCAACGGTCACGGCCTCGTGAAAGACCGACACGGCAGGCACGCACACGTCCCCCCCCCGATATCCCCATTTTGTTGATACATCCCGTGTTACCCCCCGACAGTAACGCTTTCGCGTTCCCCGTCTCGTGATGATCAGAATTTACTTCACGTACGAACCCACACACGTCACGGACACCACCCGCGCGTTGGTTCGCTTCGCACCGGACGGCACCGGTGGCGAGCTTCTGGGAGACAATAATGTGCTGGCGTGGGGCGTCCCGCATGGGCTTCGCCTTAGCGAGGAGCCCGACGGTGACTTCCTCTACCACGCGAACAATGGGCACGTGGTGCACAAAACCGATCTTGAGGGCCTGGTGGTGTGGAGTAACAACGTGACGTCGGCGTGGACGGGCACCCGCTTCTGGCCCTGCCTGCCCACGGACGCGGTGGTACCTCCTGGATCGAACATTGTCTATGTCGCGGACGGTTACGGCTCCAGTTTCGTCCACCTCCTGGACGCCCGTAGCGGGGAGTACAAGGTGAGTAGAACCGATGTTGCGATGTTGTTTCCGGACTTCGGTTGATGAGACAGCGATGAAGCGTAAAGCTGGAAATATTTTTTATGTTTGACAAATTTTAGTGTAACTTTCGCTCACTTCAGCAGTTCTTCATCAGCACATACTTGTACACATATTGTCTGTGCAAATTTCAGCTCTCTGCTCTGAGTTATATGATCCATTTATCTCCTGCGGTGCGCTGATGATTACTTTTCTGTGTGTCTGGGCGGCGACATGAACGGGCGCAAGGGGGTGAGCTTTGGGGGGGAGGGCAACGGCACATCTCCGCAGCGCTTTCACTGCCCACACGGCATTAATTACGACGTCGTTTCTGGTGCGCTTCTGGTGTCGGACCGCGCCAACGCGCGACTACAGTATGTGGGGCTGGACGGGAGGCACGTGCGGGGTGTCGACATGGCGGCTGGAGCCCAGGGGCAGCAGCCGGACAACGTGGACATACAGGTGCGCCACTCAAAGAAGGGGCAGCACAGATGAACCATATGCGATAATGCTGCAGTGTGCGATATCGCTAGTTGTGCTTTCGACAACTTTGTATAACCCTTTCAGGAGGTATGTAGGAGCTCGGCTCAGGAAAAATATCGGCGTCAATATGAATTATTGACGCCGTCATTCCGCTGTCTGCTCTCCGTTTTTACTACCGTCAGAGTTCAATTCCTAAACTGAGGGCGTCGGGCTTTGGGACATTTTACTGAAACAAATATTAGCACCAACCTTCGCTCCTTCGCTGCAGCTGCAGCTTTGCATTATTTGCTACGCACTTTGTGCCGAGTCGCATGTCGTAATGAATAACGTCTCAAAAAACCAAACGACACCGTGGGGGATTAATTCCGACCGTATGTGCTTTTGCATCTCTGCGGGATAAAGTCGTGTTTTGGCGCGCACTTGTTTTCTTTGGTTCCGGGTTTCTGTCGACGAGTCAGTTCAACCACGAGCAACGAGTCTCTCGTTAGCCGGTTTTTCCGTGTGCCCCCCTTGAAAACCTTTTGTCTGTCATTGATATGCTTCTCCTCAATCAGGTGGACACGGGACGGGACCTGCTGGTGCCCAGCCTGGACGGCCGACTATCCGTGCTGAGCGGCACCGATGCTTCCCTGCTATCAGTGCTAAACATCGCGGAGCTTCTAGGCGCAGCGTGCCCGCACCCGCACGACGCCATATTTTTGGACAATGGTGACGTGGCGCTCTGCTGCTGGGCCCCTGGCCACCTATCATATTGGGAACGCCTTCCGGCACAAGCAGAGGACGCGCTGCGGCCCTCCGTCATCGGACCTCCCAACACAAGCTTGCAGTAGCCCCACCTCGCGTGAGAAATTAAATGAACAAATTCTACCGGTTGACGGTGCGACGGAAAATTGTTAGTGCGATACATTGTTGCAAGTGTCGACTGTGTCGGGGCTATCGCTGCAAATATGGGATTCACCGCCCCACCTTGCCTTGAGTGCGCGTGTTGCCAATATCCCCCCTTCCTCTTTGCCTCAACCATTGTCGCAGCATCCCAATGTCGTCCAGGCGACTCGTTTACAGACGATGGTGCATTCACACTCCCACTGTGTGTGTTCATATAATTAGAGATGTAGTTATAATGTCCCGTTGAGCGCATCTCCCATCACGATTTATACGACAAGGTTGAAACCTACACGACGGAAAATCCCGACATCCGCGGAAGCAAGAGCGCCAGACTCCGTTCGACTGGTGGACTTATTGGTCCCCCGTTGTCCATTTATCCTTGAGGCGACATACGTATGGGGGATCGCTTCCTTGGGATGATTGGGCCAAGCCCAAGCCTTCTGAGACATACGCTATGGGGATCGCTTCCGGGGGAGAGGGGCAAAGACCAACGCACAGGGCGGATGAGAAGCGGAGGCGTGACCAATTAGCGATTGTGATAGGGGAGGGGTTGCCAACCTCCCCCCCCCGCCCGCGCAGGGGTGGGAGCAGGTCGCGCGCAGCAAAAGTCTAGCGACCGTTTCAAAGCTTGTAGCTGTTCACATATGTTCCGGCAGTTGAACCAAGTATCGTTTCACCTCACTCTCGCATTTGGCATTTCAAGTCGTCTTGTTAGGGTTTCAACATGTTCATCTGCGACCCGATGAGCCTAGCGGCACACCCCATTGAAAGGTGTGTCACTGCTCTCCATGAGACAAATGCACGTACGAGATCATCGGCAAAATTGCTGTTGCCTCCCCGCTAGCAAACGACAACGACTGAGAACTTGAGTTGTATCCTCAAGCATAGCTACATGACAGCTAACCGCTTCGGGTGCCATACAACCCGGGTGCCATACAACGCAATAAACTCTCGCCTATGTGCGAATTACTGAGCCTTCCCATAGGCCAAGAAAAAAGACTGCAAAGCAATGTTAATCAACTGCAGTGCATCAAACTTGATACATAAACCGTTTAATTGTTATTGCCGTTATTAATGGGCGCAACGAATGAAAATCATCGATAAAATTGTATACTAAATCGTGGATGCATTGATTAAATTGACCATTCATGGGCGAATATATTACAAGGGCACTTGTTTAAACAATTTGGACGCAATTTTGGGATAGGGCACTCACTTACGGGAGCATTGATGCGAGACAATGCGGGACGACTGTGTCAATGCAGTGAGGTCGGTATCCTCGCATATACAACTTGAATATACTGACGAGACGGAATACCGGATTATAGTCGTGCATAGATCTAAGTTCGGGTATCGAGACCGCATTACTACTACAAACTTCTATAATAATATGATATTCAATATTTACAACCATATGCATTAGTACAACCGGTGTTTCGGAATCATGTAAGTAATTCGCATCGATTAGACATATAACTAATTCATAGATGCATAGATTAATTAGGGCACTACTAAGTCGTGGACATGATGATATAATAGGAAACCAATTCATGGACGCATTGATGCGCCTAATGAATGCGGCAGATGTGTCACGCTTCCTTGAATACATCCATATTTGATGCGGAGGCTTAATGCTAGGGTGAGACCTAGCTCGTCGAGTTGCTAGTGCATCTCCGGATGCCTTGGATGCTTGGAAGGAAAAAATACCCCATTCCCTAAAACACATATGGATAACCTCTTGCACCTAGCCGCGGCCGTCGCAATAAAAACCCGGCGCACCACGCTTGTTGCCCCCTCCGTCGATTCATGCCACATGTGGACATGGCTACGATCTGCTCACACCTAGGGGGCATGCGGGGGAGATCGAAGCTTCCATGTGATATGAGTTGGCTTTTTTGCCCCATCGCAGCTTGTACCCGCCCCGCCCGTACCAATCGGGCTATCGCGATTGTGATTGTTCATTTCTTGACTGCTCTACCCTAAACCTCTGCCCATGCTTAGCGGGTGAACAACACCCAAGGGGTCGTCCATAGTTCAAGCGGTGTATGTGGTTTTGTACAAACCCGCCTCAAACACCACATGTGGCTATCCTATCAATAGTACAAGCCGATAGGCGGCGAATATGGGGTGAAGGGAAACGTGATCTTGTCCATATGTGTCGGGCTTGGCCAATAACGTGAAAAATAATGCCTTTATCATTTGCGTGTCGTCCAGGTGCGCCAAGTTCCATGACCGCATACGAGGGAATGCGGCGCCCGCCGGCGGCCCCGGAGGGGGGTGCGCTTTCAGCCCCGTCGGCACTCACCCCTACCTCCTCGTGGGCGTTAGTAACCCTATAGCCGTGCCGGGCCTAGCACGGTTGGGGGCTAGGCGGGTTGAAATCCAGTGGCTGCGATCCGCGGATCAACAGCTATCGGGAAGCCTCAGCACGGAGGGCGTTTAAGGATATTATATGTACACTAGCGTCAAGATCTCCCGCTGGGCTAGTCCGATATTTCTTTTCAAGGCTTGATACTCCACGCATACTCTCATGTCTACGGGCGGGACTTGTATGACAGGGGTCGTTTTGCGGTGACGAGAGTACGGACGGATCTGAGTTGGCGGCGGGCGTTGGAGCTGGCGGCGGACAACCGGGAAGCAACGCCCAGGCAAGGCGCTCGCTAACAGCCAACCCGCCCTGCGGGACTTGAGTCCCCCCTTGGGGGTGTTGCTATCAATACTCAATGGTTATTTGTTACAGACAACTATTGTAAGCTATTACAGATGAATTAAGTATACGTCATGGCAAGACACAACATGACACTAGACCATATTCTAGCGAGTCGATACACAGTTGTCGCTAGGCTTTTGCTCTTCACTTTCTTTGTCCCGCTACTATGCCTAAGGATCGATTCCCACCGGTACTGGTACAGGTACCGGTATATCGATTCCGAAAACTACCCGAAGTCATTTTCTGTACCAACCGCTTTCGGCCTGCGCGCAGACCAACTGTGCTTCTTTGCTGTCGCTCTGCGCACCATTCGCAACTGTCGAGAGCGCACCGTACCCTTTCTGAAATGCCTCAGCGGTTCACCCCTTTAGCTCCTCTTTTATTGAAACTTCCATATCGTTTTTAATGGGAGATGAGGATGACGTCGCAGCGAATACCGGCGACATCCTGCCCCCAACTGGAATCGGTGTTATCCTTCATTCGCGGTCGCCTGAAGCTGAAACCGGTAAGGAAGCCATATCACTGACTCTGATTCTCTCTGAAATCTCGCGTTCTCAACCTTATTTTCCCAAGAGACAAGCTAGGCCTCCCTATTCTTGCTTCCCTAATATGTCTTCTATGGTTTTGCCCGAGCAGTTTTGTATTTCTCTTAGGGTAGGTGGTTTGCTGAGTGTTTTCCGAACGGGCTTTTTGTTTTAACCGTAGAGACGAGCGCTCGCGACAAATACCGCCGGATAATCGCGAGTAAGCTCCCAGAACGGTATCACTTTGGCGCACCTCATCCGCAGCCGGCGAAACGCAGCCGTCCCATTCGCGAAGCCAAGTTCAAAGGCAAGTATTGTGCACCTTCTCCCGAGTCAAGTGGTTCCAGTGGGAACCAAAGTTTTGGGGATAGTGATAGCACGGAGCCGTTGGTGAGTGACGATGACGTCATCGCCCAACGGCATAGCTTACGCGTCCCGCCGCCCGAGCAGCCGCACTGCTTGCGCTGCTTAGCCGAGACGGAAGCTATTACCATAGGAGCTGAAAATGGGGTTACCACAACCCGTCTTTACAGGTATGTTTATGCTTGGTGGTTGCGCGCGGCTTCATTCCAATGTTTTAAGGTTATTTACCTCTCGCTTACGCAGCATACTCGTGTGTTTTTTTATTTCACTCTCTTTAGGTGCCAAGAGACCGCGTGCGTCGTATGTAATACTTCTATAACGACTCACGTCGTTTATGACGTGAGGGCACTTAGTGACACCATCCGCTGGAAGATGTGGAAAGGTGTCGCTGGCACGAAGGCAGGCATCGCCGGCAAGTGGTTCGAGGTGAACGGCCCTGTTCCCGAAGACGCAATGCACTCCATCGCCCTTAAGGCCAGCGCGCAAGAGTTCGAGCCCGATACGAACTCGAAGCGCGTCAGTCTTGGCTATTGTTTTGTCGATATGGATACTCTCGCGGCTTTCTTGCGGCTTCAAGACTTCGGCAAAGGTCAAGGTTTATTCGCTTTTTCGGGGAACGGGTCGGTTTCGGTATGTGTGGTACCGGTGACCATGACATACTGCCGTACTAAAGTTGGGTTTCAAGCGTATACTACTTCCGTGAGGGTAGAATACAATGTTGTCACCATTCCCGTGCAAAATGACGCACAAATAGATTGGCCTGTGGACTACGAGGCGGACATTAGAATGTGGCCCTTCCGTCCAAGCTCCTCGTACTACATGCCCAAGACCGCCATACAGGAGTGGATTGGAGAGAAGTTGAAAGCTTTGTCCGCCGCCGAGCGTAAGAAATCTGCCGCTATTCGGCTTGTTAAGCCCGAATTAAAGATTGCGGTTGATGCATTCGAGTCGCAGGAGGAGGATTCTTTCGAGGACTCTTTCAGTGACCGTGACGATTCGGATGGGGGTGCGATGCTGGAGGAACGGGCGGAAAGGGCGGAGCGTATGGGTGTGGCGCGCCGCGGCCGGAAAGTTAGACGTGGATACGGTGGCCGTGGCAAGTGGGGGGGGCTTAACAATAGAGTGGAACTCTATTGTGTTGAGATACAACCAAGCAATCAAGGAGCATAATAGGTCGCGTGAGAAGCAAATCATGCGCGTCAACCGGAAGTGGAAGGGGGGCTAGTGGGTGACTGGTGCTGTGAAATAAACCCGCGCATGTA